>WYDI02028773.1:35349-147715 GCA_009867235.2 Psittacus erithacus
CATGTTTTTTTCCCTCCCAGCAGCCCAACATCCCTATTGTTTTTGAATGTGGCCGGGAAACTCTTTCGCAACGACCCCCTTCCCCCACCCGCCCCCCCCCCCCCCCCCCCCCCACGCAGCTAGCATAGGAGATAACGCCCGCACCGATCGTACATGAAATAAATATCGGCAGCATGAAAATTAACAATAGTCATCTCAGTATTTTTCGCCTCCCTCCAAAGAGCTACAATAACACAGTTTGCGCTTTTCCTAGCTTGATGTCATCATCATAATCGGCATAATTAAAAAAAGGAAAGGCTTAAAGAGCATGCATTTATTTTTAGATGCAACAAGAACAGATATAGTAAAGAGAGCTTGTAACATCACAACCACAACAACAACAGCAAAAGCAACCTCTGAGCCCGAGGATTCGTCCGTATATGAACTGCTTTTATTATCAATTGCGAAATCGTAATAGGAGTAAATAATAAGTAAGAGACACCATCATAACAGGAAGAAGTCAGAACACCTTGGGTTTTGTTATTTTTTTTTCCCCCCTTCTCAAATAAAAAGGCGGATTTCACGATGATCACTGAAATTATAACGACAGCGACTGATCGGAGGGCTTGGAAAGGAAAAGGAGAAAAAAAATAATCATCATCATTGGTCCTAAAAACGCAACCGTTCCCCTTTGCTCACTTGGCACAATAGAAATGGACTGTCTCTCAAAGAGCCATGCGCCTAGCGCTATTTATAGCCAGGGGCTGTGTTGGAAGATACCATTAAGCTTCTCCCGGGCAGACAGACAGGGGGGTGGTTGGATGGGAGGAGGGGGTTTAGCCAGAGTAAAGGCAAAAGCGATCCCCCACCCCCAGCCTCCCTTCCCCGCACACACACACATCCACACACTCACACCCCACCCCCTAGTCTGGCTGGGAATTTGAACCGATCCAGCCTGTTTAAACGGAAAGGACACAGATCTTCAATGTAAAAAAAAAATCAGATCAGACCCAGAGAGAGAGAGAGACGGAGAGGGAGGAGTGTGTGTGAGAGAGAGAGTGTGTGTGAAAGAGGGAGAGGGAGCAAGAGAGCGAGAGAGAGGGAGAGAGAGAGGGAGAGAGAGGGAGGGAGAGAGAAAAGAAGAGGGGGAAAAAAAGGAAAGAAGATTTTCTCTATGTATATAAAGATGGCCACGTTAGCAAACGGACAACCAGACAATACCAGCCTGAGTAGCAATCACAGCAACCCCAGCACCAACGGGCATATGAACGGATTAAACCATAGTCCCGGAAACCCATCCACCATCCCAATGAAGGACCACGATGCCATTAAGCTCTTTATTGGGCAGATCCCCCGTAACCTGGACGAGAAAGACCTCAAACCGCTCTTCGAGGAGTTCGGGAAGATCTATGAACTGACAGTGCTGAAGGACAGGTTCACTGGCATGCACAAAGGTGAGTTACCTCCTGAACTTTCCCGGGAGAGACCGAGAGAGGAAGGCAGGCTCCCTCTCCTCTCCGGGTCTCTCTTTCCCTCTTTCCTTTCGATTTCATTTCATTTTATTCCATTTTCGATTGGCCCGGGGGCGGAGGTGGCAAGCAACGGGGGCAGGGAAAGAAATAATAAACCTTCCTGGAAAGAGAAGAGAGAGATTCAGGGAAGGAAGTCAGCTCAGTTTGGGTCATTTATCACTATTTTTACCTTTTTCCTCCCGTTTTTGGGGGGGTGGGGTGCAGCTGCCCGCGGGCTCCGGTCGCCCGGGCGGGCGGAGAGCGGCTGCTGGGCTGGCGGGGAGCTGTCCGCCCGCCAGTGGTGCTGAAAACCGGGAGCAGGATTTCTTTATTTATCCGTGGGAGCCGCACATTTTCCATCCAGGGGTATGTGTGTGCTCGTGCGTGTGTTTGTGTGTTTGCGCTGAGCTGGGAAGCCCCTATTTTACAACTGTTGTTTATCGGGCACCGGCACCTTCCCTTTTTCTTTTTTTCTTATTTTTCTTTATTTCATTTTTGTTTTTACTGCTGTTACATTTGTTATCTGCAGTCCGCTTCAAAGCCAAAAGTGCAAGAGAGCGAGTTGCTCCAGAGGTGAGGGGAGTATATAATTTTGGCTTTGCTCAGTGTGGGAACAGGGATTTAAACAACAATAAAAAAGCCTATCTCAAGCGGGGAGGGGGTGTGTGTACAAAACCATGACTGGTGTGTGTGCGTGTTGGAGAGGGTGAGCCAGGAGGGACAGGTGGCAGTTTAGTTCCAGAGGAGAGAAGTCTCCAAGCAAGCATATTCCAAGCACTACTTTAATGTGCTTAAAGTCCATCCTGGGAACTTTTAAGATTTTCTTTAAAGGCAGTGGAAGCATACTCCCTATGTGATGCCTCACTCACTCCATCCCCTGCCTGCTCCTTCCTCTGCTTAGCTCAGGCTTTCCGGAGGTGCATTTCAGATTAGATGATGCTACGTTTTGGGGGTGGAGGAGGGTGTGTGTAGTGGGGGAGAGATGCTTGGATCCTCGGCTAGGAAAGTAGGACTCACAGGGAGGAAGTTGAAGATAATTTGAATAGTAGCCCCGCTTAGGAGCAGAAGGGACCCAGGAGTGAATCGAGCCACTTTTTTAACTCAGGTTCTGTATATACGTGTGTGTGTGTGTTTGTTTCATTGAATATGTAGTTATTAAGACAAAAAATATATATAAAAAAAAGCTAAAAAGAAAAAGATCAGATCAGAGCTGGTTGGAGTGTGACTCCAAATTTAGTGCGGGAGGAGAAAGGGTTTTGCAGGGGATTACGGGGGGAGTGGAAGTTGTATGTCTTACAGGAGAGATTCAGTAACAGTGTCTACTCCAGCTTGGTGGACTTCTGGCAAGGAGAGTCACTGGTAATGGCATTACTGGCTTCCCAGCTCTCCAGATGCCTTGGCGAGTTGTAAATCTTGAACTTAAAGGCATGTTTAGTCGGCATCTCTTCCCCTTCCCAATCGCTCCCCTCCTCTCTTCCACCCTCAGGAAACGCGAACAAAAATATACCCAGAAGGTCCAAAGTACCAGTTTCACACAGGCTAGAGAAAATGTTCAGGACTTGGGGACTGGGGACTCAGTCTAAGTTAGAGGATATTTCTTCCTTCTTTGCTCGCCGGTTGCTCTAAACACCCTTCTTATATTTACAATGATCAGTGTAGACCTTTCAAACCATGCTTTCTTCTCTGACTAGCTTCCTAGAAGCCACATAAAGGTCTGATGGGCATCATTTAAACATGACATCTGTACTATAATAATTATTAATAACTGTAAAAATACTAGTAAAAAGCACAGAGAAGGAAAAGTCCTGAGAGATTATGTCTAATATACGAGACATAGTGAGAGTAGGCACTGAGCTCGTGTGTGCGCGCATGTGTTTGCAAAAATTATCTAAGGTTTCTGTAAACCAAAAATAACAACAGTAAAAGCTACACTAAAGAGAATCACTCAACATAGTGCATAGGATATCTTTGAGCTAACACCTCGATAAAGGATTTTTGTGATGGGGGAGGTTATTTTGATTTGTTGGTGAGATTTTATTCTTTTGTTATGCTGTATCTTAAACCTGTAATTAATCAATCTATGAGCTAACTTTAATTTCTAGTTCATAGATATGAATTCTTCCTCTTCCAGTTCAGTTTGCTTTTACTGTATGCCTGCATTCACAGAGACAAACTCAGGAAGCGGGGGAGAGAGGAAGAGAGAGAGGGATCATTTATCTTGCTTGGATGTGTTTAACACATATTCCTGAATTAAGCAAGATACTAACTTCATTCTCCTTCATTTCATTCCTGTTTTAAAGCAGCAACCTAGGAAAAAAGCCAGGTGGGAAATCTTGTCACTTCATCAAACAGAACTGCATGAGTTCATCTTGAAAGAAACAGCAATTTTTAGCCTCCTAGAAGTTTTGGACTTTGGAAGGAAAAATGATGATGATGATTGTTATTTTGCAGGTTAGGGTTTGAGTGAAGCTTCAATAGACACTGAGTTGGCAGCATTTCAGGGATCGGTTTTATTTAGTACATCCGAGAAGAGTTTGAACTCCTTTCTAGCGATGCCGCTGATTTATTAGCTAATCCTGATCAAAATGTGCCTCTGGCTACCTGGAAAAAAATTACTTTCTTGCCAGTAGTGATTAAATACTATTAAGTCAAAAAGCATGATGGGGCTTTGAAGGATGAAGATTGTGTTTGGCTTTTGTTTTATTTTTTTTTTCATTTTATTTCATTTTTAATCTATTTTTTCTTTTTCCTTCTCTAAATGCAGTCATGTGAAGCACAGTATTCACTCAGATCTCCTCATTATGGCTTTGTTTTGCAGGCATGGGTGAAGAATTGTATAAAGATAGTCCAACTTGGCTCTCAGGGGTAGGTTGGCAATACGAAACCCCAAGATGCTTTCCATAAGTGATGCATAATGCTTATACATTAATTGATCCATCACTCTCACTTGATTTCATTCCTCATCTAGGGGAGGAGGTTGTGAGAAGGTTGTGGTAGAGGTATACCCTGAAGGGTTAATACTGGGCTGTAGTTTATTTAAGTGTACGAAGAACAAACCTTGGATGTGGAGAGGGAGAAAGTGGGTTTGTGTTGAGAGGAGGCAAGAGACAGGAGTTAGTTTCAAGTAAAAACATAGCAACAAGAGTAATTTCAGGTGTAAATACATTGAAATGAGAGCACAGTATGTGTATTCCTGAAAATGTTATGAAGAGATACTCTGGTCTCCTGTATAGCAGGAGGAAATTGAAAATTAAGAACCTGAAGATAAAGTACATGACTATGCCCCCTCCCAAAAATACTAGCACAAAAGGAGAGTGAAGTCCCAGGTTACCTCACCAGCAGCCCCAGCTGATAACAGGCCAGATACCAAGGAAGAGGCAGGGGAGCAGGCTTCTCCTGCAGGCATACAAAAAGAGAAAAGGGTACGGGGGAAGCAGCATGTGAGAGAAGGCGGGAAAGGCTTGCCAGATCCCCGAGAAAACAAGCTTTCATGGCACAAGCATTGCTACTGCATATTTCCCCCATCCTCACTTCTCTCCACACGGGGCATGAACAGGCTTCTGATGTGGTACTTTGCTGTAGGGTTGGGAAGAGGTTGTGTGCTGAGATCCATGGGTAGAAATCTACCGGGGCTGAGCTGACCCACCCACAGGCTCACACATACACACTCACACACACATGCACTAATCACACTTGAACCATTTAGGAAACCATTCATTCATAACTTTCCCCCTTCTTATCTAGCAGTGGAGTATACTTAAAGGCTGAGTTACTGGGAGACATAAAGGTTAGTGCTCTCAGGACAGCCATATTATAATGCATTATCTTTGAAGTCATTTAAGGCCAATTTAAGTGGTATTTAGTATAATATTTATGAATTAATGTAATCTAAATATAGGACTGTCCCCATAGGTTTAAACAGCCTTTTCTATCTAAGCTTGCTTGTACCCAAGGCCTGAAATGTGCTTTAATTTAAAACACACAGGTCTCTATAATATTCTATTTAGGAAATCAGAAGAAATCAACATTCCACACTTAACTGAGATTTGCTGAAACACATGCGTGTGAGTGCACTTAAAGAGTGAAGATAGTGTGCAGTGGGAAAGCAAGACTCTTCCATAGACCGGAGATCTATAATATTCTTTCAGCCCTTATTTAGGAGTGGGGAAATCACAAAATCCCAAAATCTCCTTGAAATCCACTACTGCAGTCCCGTGGTTAGAATGGTGTTTCTACCTGACCCAAACCTTACTCAATAAGCATTCAATGCAGCTAGAAAAATGCAGTATGAAAAGAATAGTTTAGTTTTTACCTTCTAAAAGTATAAATAATTTTTAAATATAAGACACCTCAGGGGTAGGCAATCAAGGCTTCCATTCATTATATTCCATTCTGTTTGATTACAAAGATAGATGATAGAAAAATGAAAACCTTGTTAAGTCTAAACATGTTTATGAAGGTTTTGAATGTCTTAGAAATTCAAAGGTGCAATGAAAATGAGCATTCAGTTAAGATGATATATTTGTATATATGTATAAATGTATAGATTTGTATGTGTGTATACATACAGAAAAAGAGATGTACACATATTCATGCATATAGCCTTTGGGAAATGGAAATTCAGTTGAAAAGAAGCACAATGCAATACAGGTGCTGAATAAACTCCTCCATAATTGAAACATAAGGCTTGCCTGGCTGAAGGCAACACATACAGCGTTAAGTATGGTAGTAAACCAAACAAGTTTTAGGGAGGTAAATGCACAAATAAACTGGAATAAAACAGAGGAGGCTTTATGCCTTAGGTCTAAAGAACAACCCCTTAAAACAATCAAAATGCAATTGGATAGGTTGATGGAAGAGAGAGGGAAAAAATAAGCCTCTGTACATTATAATCTCCCATACATTTGAACATGCATGTATTTTGATAATATCAAACAGATAGTCCTGATGACTTCATAAATTAGAATGCTGTATGTTAACTCTTTTTCCAGGGGTCTGGACATGGATTCTGGTTTCTAAAAGCAGCTGCATCCAGTTATGATGCTGTTGTTACGGTTGTGTCAGCATTTCCAATACAAACTCCAATTTTCTGGGATCTCTCGCTTGGCTGTTAAGTTTTGCACTGAAAGCTGTTCTTCAGCTAGCCCCACTACCACATCAACTAATCATCCTTACAAGAATGGATTTGCTTTAAAGTTACATAATATGGAGGAAAGAAAGAAATTAAAGTTTGTGTTTCTAGAGATTTTGTTTCTTCTCTTGCCTTTCTTTAGGTTAGACTTATATTTTCTGCACATTTATGGATTCCGATTGTTTTTATCCCTCAATATCACACATACTGGTGCCTTCAGACATTTTAGGGAATGAGGAAAAGGTACTTCTCTTTTCTTAAAAAAAAAAAGAAAAGAAATAACATCAACAAGCAGACTTCATAGTATTTACTTAGCCAAACCAAGGTTTTAATTAGAAGGACTTTCTAATTTATGAAGTATAACAGAGACACTTTAGTTTTTGCTTTATACATATATAGTTTTTTTTCCTGTATTCAGCAGAAGAGATCGCGAACATCAGCACTGAAGTAGGGGGAAAAATTGAGGATCCTTGTCACCTTGGATGAAAAACGTGGTTCCTCTGGTCCTGTATCCAACATCAGCCAGTGGCCAGTGCCGCAGACAAAGCTTTCTTTAGAAGGGGATTCAAACTGCATAGTATAATAAAAGCCAGGCAGCTGATGGAATAGTCTTTTGAAGGAAGTTGTCAGAGAGTATCTGGAAATTTTGCCTGGGTAAAGAGTGAGTGAGGTTGCGGAAAGTGTCTTGTGCTCAACCGAAAAGTGAATTGTACCTGCCAAGGAGGGCAGGCAGAGGACTCTCCATTCACAGTGGTCAAGAGCAAGGGGCAAAAGGGGCTGGATGATCGAGGAGGGCATTCCTTAACCTTAAGAGCTGGAAATACGCAGCCACATTTTTCAGCAGAACAACAGGGTGGTTTTTATCATTCATACCCTGTGTGTGTGCATACCAGCCGCACTGACCCGACAGACCATAACGACACTAAAGGAGCTGTTACCGTCCCTCCCGTCAATCAAGTGTGAACCGAGGCGGGTTTATGCGACAGGCATTAATGGTTCAAAGGGAGAAAAAGTGTGGGAGATGATCTAGGCTGTTGGACTGCTTACTTGCATTTAAAATAGAGAAAAAGCATCAGATGCCCGAAGACTCATGTAGGTATTGGCAATAGCCTTAAAATAATATTCCATAAAAGCATAGGACTGCAGATCTTAACATGACCTGTCCATCAAGTGCTGCCTCATTTCTGCTCTGTAAGAGTTTGCGCTAAGTAGGTGAGGTGTTAAGTGAGCTAAGTTAAATCCCAGCCTTAACAAACAGGCTGGTGTTTCATTAATCCTAGCATCATCTTTACTTAGGGAGCGAAGGCTTGCTGCCTGCTTGCTGGGCAGACGTCAAGGAGATTTTTGCCATCACTTCAATTATTTTGTGCTTGGAAATCCTGGTGCAGGCTTGCAGTTACGCAGCGTTTCCCATTCTCTTTAAAATTCTGGATTGTGGATTTACATAGCAAATCATGACACTTATGGTTAATGCTATCAGATTCTGTGCTTTCTGTTTTATCCCTTAACTTAGCTTTTTTTCTGCAAGTGAAACTAAAACTAAAACAAAGCTGAAGAACTGATAAAAGCCTGACCTCTGCCGCATTTCTCACTCACTTAACTGCTTCACTGATGCCAGTATGACTGTTGCTGGGGTTTGTCATGGCAGACTGACCCTTATGTATTAAAATTCTAAGTGAAAAAAAAGAAAAATAATAACCAGGTTGAGTTAAAGTTATGGCTTTTCTTCCACTGTTGCTTCACTAACTAAGATGGGGTATTTGTATTATAGGGGCCTTTCTCTCCTCGTACCTCCTCAAGATGCATCTTCGCATTTTGGGGATTGCAGGATCTATTGAATCACTTTGTCTGCACTGTATTGTTTGGTGTGGGCTGGAGTCAGGATGTCACCACAGATACTGCATTTGTTTGCTTTTGTCACTCTGAGCCACAGCCTGAATGCACACACAGGTGAACACAGCTTTTAATGTGCATTCATTATATCCAACTGACATTCCGTTGAAGGAAGAGAGGGCTTATTATTGTCGCTTCTTAAAATAAAGATGGATGAGAGCTCTAAACCTCTCAAATAAAGTGCCTGACCATACGTAGTAGCTAAAAATAAATCATATACGGCCATCTATTCATGTAAATGAATGGTAAGACATATAGATATAGACATTGTGTTAAGTTTGTCAAGCAGAAGCAGCCAAAAATATTGATCAAGGCAAAGGGGAAAAATTGATAATGAACTGGACTCCAAGAAGACTTTAATTGACAGTGACTTCTGTGAACCAGCTTTGGACAGTATATGTAAACTGACCACGATGTAACTTTATTGCAATGTACTCTCCTTTAATTAATTGCCACCTTTGTTAAGACTGGCTACAGATCAAAGGTTTAAAGATACTTAACAGGTTCTTAGTAACAAACCCTTCAGAAGCATTAGAAATATCCGACAGCTCAGCCAATGAGGCATGCAGATTTCGATCTACCTCACCCTTATCTGTTTATTTCTCCCTCCTTTGTTGAACATGGACAATCATTGTTTAACATTAACTATTTCATAGATGTCTTTGTTGGCAATGTTGATGCCTCCAGGGATATATATTTGTCAGTGAAAGGGGCCTTTGCTGTTAGTTTTCTAAAAGTATTTTAATGCCAGAAAGTTGCTTACAGCTCAATAGACCATGGTGCAATGCAGACACAGTTTGTAACACAGGCTGTTCTTTCCCCTTTACATGCTGAAGTCTGTAATTCCCTTATTTAAATCTGAAAAACATAAAAATACATAGTTTACATGAAAGGTGCAGCAGAGAATGAACTTTTACGTGAAAAGGGCATTCACAGAGGTAGAAGTGTGTCTACCACATTTGTATATCACACACATATGAAACCATTTATTATATACGCATACTAATGAAAAGGTAAACATGCTGATATAGGTCTCTAAATAATTCCTTTCTAAAAGGAAGAAATCATAGTCTTGTGTGAAAGTGGCAGGTGACTTAACAGGCTATTCCTGGAATTATATGCAGAGTTTAACATGATACATAGTTGTTTGTTCATTATACTAATTTAATGTTACAATCACACTTAATTAATCCACCTCTGGTTTATTTGTACATTGTCTCCAAAATATTTTAAAGGCAACCAGGCTGACTTCCCAGTGCGCTGGGGCAGATAACTCTGGACATGAAGCTCCTTCAAACAGAATGAAAATGGACCTTTGCAGACAGAGTTGGTATGATGAGATCTGACTGCATATTTGGCCTGTTTCTAATTCAAATGCCTGCATATATAATACATAGAGACACTGTATGCACACATGTATCGAAACAGCAGATACCTTTGCACATAGTTCCTCTCCTTTTCTGTCCCTAAGGATAGATTCGCATCACATAATATGCATCACTCGTTGCAAATGCACACAAATATCTTTGTTGGATTCGGTGGCTTCTTGCAGGTAGATATATAAAGCAGTATCAGCCTAATAATATCCTTATAAAACAGTGCTTCCTTCCTAGGATCCAGGGGGATGAAGGTTGTCAGAAGATCAAAAGATATATCACAGTGTGCTTGTAGAAATCCCTTGATTACGTTTCCTCTCTATAATGCTCTAATTCACTATTTGATCAATTGTAAAAGGGCCCGTGCTTTAGGAGGGAAAAAAAAAAAAAGTGTTCGGTTACTAGATGCTTGAGGGTGAGTGAAATTCACACCTAAAACTATATGTAGCAATACAGTAATGAGCTTATCAATACTTCTTTACGGAATCTGACAGCCATATATGAGAGATTCAGTTCTGTGAGCAAAGGTCACAATATAGATATTGCTTATTAAGACTATCGATAGCCTCGTTGACCAATCTAACTAGAGACTGTATAATGTACCTGCTGTTAACAGCCAGGGAGGAGAACTGTGGAGAATTTACAGAATTGTCCCCATGTAATATTAATAATATTGATTGATTCTAATAATATAATAAGGTAAAGATGCACTTCTTTGAAATGGTGCACGGGCGGCTGGAGAAGAAAGGGAAATACCTTTGTTGAGTAGATTAAACTAGCTTGTACCTCCATGAATGTTAACTCAGAAGAAACTCAGTTTTCTTTCCTCTTACATATAGGGCTCTGTTTCTTGCCCATTATTTCACCCACCCCAGACAAAAGCAAGGTACCTCCTTGTCTAGGATTGTGTCTTTGCCTGGCAGTTGCAGAGAAGCTGGGGCCTGAGTAACTCAGAGCAGCCAAGACCATTTTTGTCAACCAGTTCAGCCCTCGTCAGAGCAGGATTAATCCCAGAGAGCTCTTTTTCAACACAGCAGTGCAATGAAAGTGCTTTATAGATTTTACTTTTTCACACCTTTATCAGCATTTAAGAAATGGGGGAGGGTGTGTGTGTGTGAATGTGGAGAAGTGGTGAAAGTAATTATTTCTATGATATGTATTATCTATAATTGATGGGAAGGGGCTCTGCAGAGCAGCTACCGACCTGCTCCAAAGCCTGCTGAAGTTTTCAGGAAAACTCTGCCTTGCCTGCAGCAGTGTTTGGATTGGGCCCTAAGTTACGGGCAGTTCTGCAAGACGTCGATCCTTGAGGCAGGAACAGCTAATAATATGAATGTGACTGCCTTAGGGTTGTTACTCATCTAAATCCAGATACACAGACCTGCTTGCTTCTGAATTCCCTAACTACTCCTTCTTCAGCAATAGGCTGCCTTATCTAGGTAAGCTAGTTCACTCCTCCTGCTATACCATTCAGCCTGAAGTGTCTCGTTCCAGTTTCCGTATGGTAGTTTCAAGATGGTTTGCATTTCATTATGCCTTTTTTTCAGTTTACAGGGGAAGTGTTTTTCTTTTGTGAGCTTTTAATTGCTTTTAAAAGCAATTTATTTGGTCGTAACCCGTCTTCAATAATACATGGTTGAGGATGCAATTTTTCACCCTCTTTTATAAAGATATATTGTTGTTCAGTTACATTATTCTGCTGGTTTTGTT
Organism: Psittacus erithacus; assembly: GCA_009867235.2. Taxonomy (NCBI): domain Eukaryota; kingdom Metazoa; phylum Chordata; class Aves; order Psittaciformes; family Psittacidae; genus Psittacus; species Psittacus erithacus. The sequence goes on from WYDI02028773.1 coordinate 46,950, forward strand.
CTGTTTTGCACATTCGTAGGGAGTCTGGTAATTTTTTTGCTTTGTTTTTCTTCTTCCTAGCTTTTTTTTTTTTTTTATTATGGATTTTTTTTTTTTTCCCCTTTAAGGAAAAGAAATCTCATTCCAGATACTGGCAATAAATGAGAAAAGTAGGAGTGGAAGTGAGGAATGGGCAAGAGAACCAACAAAAATCCTTTGGCAAAGTTTTTAAAAGCATTCCATTGCTGCATGTTTATTTGTAAGAGTCTGGATCCAGTCAATTCTGATACCGAAAAAGAGTGTCTTACAAAAGATTTAACACCAAGTTTAGTCATCGACAGAGAAGAAAAAAGAAAAAATAAAAGCCAACCTATAGAAACACTGGAAGGAAATGGACACTAAAGATCTCGCAGGAGATAAGGGTGATGGAGTGGTGCTAAGTTCTGCCATGAGTTAGTAAAAGTTAACACCAAATTAACCAAACAAATAAATAAACAAGAAAACCAAGCATTGCCTTTCTTCTTCTGGGTTATTTGCTAGTAGCTAATACACCTTAGAGCTGCCCCTTTTAAACTGCTGCCTGTGTCTGCAGCTTCATTCAAAGGAAGGGCATTATCTGGTGGGTGAGGGCGGACAATGAGGATGCCTGGGTTCTAATCACTGTGTGGATAATTACTCACCAACTCTCTCAGATGAAGTCACTTAAGCTCAGTGCCTTCAGGCCTGATCTGAAGCCTGTTGAATCAGTGGAAAGATTCCCATTGGTTCCAGTGTGCTATCGATCTTTCATTTCTGCATCTACAGTATTAGTCCAGTTGTATTTCTTTATTTCATTTTATTTTTCTCTCTCTCTGTCTTTATTTTCTTTCTCTTTTTTTTAAGGAGAAGTTAATGACATAAAACTGACGTTTCTTTTCTTCTCAGTAAAGGTTTTGGTGCATGTCTGATGACAAATGTGTTACATCAGGGCCCCTTCCAGTGCAGATCAGGCAAGCATACTTTCAAAAAAACACGTGGTGGGGAGGTGGAAAATTAGCTTTGCTCATTTCACTTGTAAATACATATTTGCTCTTGCTTTGCTAAGAAAGGGCCAACGGCAATTTTGTCAGTTTTTTTGTGTGAGTAGGATTCAGCTTTTGTAATTTCTCTGTCTACAGGAATATCATCATTCACTGATTCAGGATCCTGATTTTTTTCTTCTTCTTTTAGTGAATCACATATATACTCTTCATTGTTATGGCAACTGAGGGAGCTGCAAAGCTCAAGGATTTGATGAAGGGCTGCATGCCACCTTTCTTCTCCAAAGGCCTGATCCAAACCTCTTGTTTGCGATGTAATTTGTATCAAGCTAAAGGGATCTGCCTTCACCGGGTCAGTGAAAAGACCAAGTTCCCTCTAGACAAGTGTACTTCTGCCTTTGGTATGTGCAGATGCAGTTGGCAGTTGCCGTCCATTTACTGAGAACCAACCCAACCCTCTCTGAAGTCAATAGTTAGACTCTGACCCAGCCTCACAAACAACAGACAGACACCATGTGAATCCTTAAGTAGGGACATGAACGTCCCTGACTTTGGCAGAGCAAGGTAGACTAGAAGGGAGTTTTCACTGTTGTTACCCAAGAGGTAGCTTATTGTGGGGAATAAATGAGATTTCAGTGACCTGAAGTATCCAGCCACAACAAAATTAATTTAGAAACCTTTTCATTTAAAAGGAGGGTTTCAGGAGATCATCTGCCTTAAGGATCTGACAAGCAAATGAGTCAGACTCCCTGTTTTTTTTTTAATTATTTCAGTTGCAGCTTTAGTTAATCAGTAGCAACATAGATGGGGTAGGGTTTTTTTGGGTTTTTTTGTGTTTCCACCCCATCTGAGCTAATGTGTTTTATGAAATAAATGGAGGGTCTGGAGTGTGCATGTGTTGATTATCTAACCCCTAGTCTATTTGAAATCATCACGGTGCACTCAAGTCAATGGTATTCTGTCAAAGGTGGAGAGGAAGCGTGCTTGCAGTGTGAGTGTGTGAACGTGATGTTGTTTGATTGCCTGAAATCCAACTAAGTCTCAGTTTCAAAGGCCTGGGGGCAGCAGGGAAAGTATTTGTTTGTTTAATTATTTATATATTTACTCAGCTTTACTGTCAGTGTTTGTAGATAGCGGGGGGTGGGGGGGGGTGATGTGGAAACTGAGGAAATTGCTTGGTTCTCGTTTGGAGGGGAACGTGTTTTGTATTAGTCTCAATCTGTTCTCCTATATAATGGCTGCTTTGTGCTGTTAAATGATCATTTGTTACTAAATGGTTCATTGAAAAAGGCCAAAAAGGTGATGCTAGAATTACATTTTATGTGTTTATTCATAAAAGGAGCTGCACAGTAGGTGTGTCTTTCTCCTGTCTTCGCCCCTACACTAATCCAGGGACAGAACTTCTGGCAGCAGCTTCTTAATTTCTAATAGTTGAGCCATCAGTCAGTGCAGCAACCATGCTCCATGCTACCTGGCAAAAGACATTTATCCAATTGATGGTGAGTAGCTCACTCCCAGGCTCAGTTCTCCATCCCTGGCCTTTGTGTTTGCTCTCCAGGTGCTGTACATGGGCTTTTGCTGTCTGGGTTTGCCAAGACCAGCTCCTCATCTTCTCTTTCCAAGCCTTCTCTGGTTGCAGGTGTAAGCATGGGTGCTTGGACCATGGGCTCAGATCCATCCCCAGGGTCAGGTCCCTTCCTCTGGTGCCACTGCAGGCTCACTGCCCGTTTCTCAACATTGTACTTCTCATCCTACCTGTGCTCATAGTCATTTATTTTCCAACCTCTGCTGCTCTAGACCTGTTTACTTAGCTCTTGCTGTTGCTTCTTGCACTCTTCTTTCCTCGGTTCAGCTCTGCGCTGATGTTTTGCCCCTGTGCTGTCACTGGCTGTCACCCCTGTAGAGAACACTTCACCAGTTCATATCGCGAGTAGCCACTGATTCTCTTAGACCACGTTAACTACCTCTCCTGTCCTTTCTTAGTTCTGCCCTGAACAGAATTTGGGAAAAAGAAGAGCCATAGTGGGCAACTATTTTCAAAAAGAAAAAAACCACAGGTAATAGGAGAAAAACCCACACTCAAAAAGTAGACACATACACGGAGATACACAGATGTATTTCTGTGCAAAAACTGCTGAGAAAGTAGACAGCAAAGGTGTTTGGGTTTTTTTATTTTATTTTGAGGTTCAAAGCACGATGTCCTCTTTCAAAGATTAAAAAAAAAATTAACAGTGCAGTAAGTCTATAATTTTGTCAAGGCAATCGCACCTTTTTTATATATTTTTTTTTACTTTTCTTGTTTCATTAAATCAGCAGCAGATTTCTCACACCTGAACAAAAATCCTGCATACATTTTTCTTTGAATTCTTAAAATCGTGATCTTATTCTTAACTATTCCTGGCAGCCACTTCTGGGACTACAGTTCACCTTCTTGCAAAAAGTATTTTTCCCTGCTGTTTGAAGCAAAACTACCCCTCAGGTCCAGGACCCTTTTCTAGTAACCCAAATTAAAGAAAGAAGGCAAAATAAGCCTTTGATGTAGTGCGACATCAGAGTCTTCTTCATTCAGAGGTAGGTAGGAAGGGATTAGAGGCCTGTTTCTAGCCCAGCCCTCTTACTAACCTTAGGTGTCTCACCAGATCCTGTTCCTAGACCTTGCTCTTCTTCAGTTTGCTATGTGTAAAGAGGAATTTATGAAATCCAGCTTTGCAAAGAGCTTTGTGTGTATTTAAGGTAGAAGTCGTGCTGTAGCTTTAACAGCGATGGTCTAAGGTTATAAATGAGACAACATTTGTAAGGAGAGGTAATATCTTTTATTAGTCAAGCTGATAGAGCTGGAGAAAAAAAATGACAGGCTTGTGTGCCTGAAAGCTTGTCTATTTTTTTCCAACTGTATCAGTTGGTCTAATAAAACATATTACCTCTCCCGGCAAGCCTTGTCTCATTTGAGGTGTAAAGCATGTAGGCTGATTATTTAGGCCTGGTTTTTGTCTGTGTTGAGGGATAAGACATTTCTTCGCCTAGGTGGCCAGTGGAAGAGCAGTCTGGGCTGGTGGTCCCTTCTCTCACCTTCTGTGATCAGCAGCAGTGGCCATCTCAAAGCGTTAACAGGCGCAGAGAAACTCTGACAGCCCCTGTTTTCTGATCCTGGAGATGTCCTTTCTTTTTTGCTGTTCTGCTCCCTTACGAAGCACCACATGCCCTCTTCTAACCCCTGTGACTGTGATTTATTTATAAAATTGCTGTGTCTATGTGTGTGTACATGTGTGTGAGGGCAACCACACAAACATCCCCAAGCTGCCAATCAAGCTGATGAGCATTTTCTAATGTATTTAGCAAGTAATAATGCAAGCCACTGGCAAAAAGTACAGCAAAAAGAACAGGTAAAATACTTAAGCTGGGGAAGACTGTGGAAGGAAGGGATTTTTCTCTCAGCTATGAATAAATTGCAGACCCCTCCATGTCTGGAAGAAGAGTTTTGGGTTTTGTTGTTTGATTTCATAAAGCACAGCTGAAAATACTGAGCAACTAAAAAGAATCCAGAGGCAGGTAGCAGGTTTTTACACATGGCAAAATCCTACTCATATGCATAAGGCAGCAGTAGACAGAGGATAGCTATTACTTATGCTTGGCTTTGCTACCAAGGAAAGCATTGGATCATCTATTCAGATCAGGATAGTCAGCAATGCCAAAGGTTTAATCAAATATTAAACACGGTCAGTAAACTTAAACCAGCGCTGGACGTGCAGGATTTCTGCTCCTTTTCAGGCAAGCACTTGAAGAAGAGAAAGTTTTCTCCTATTGGAGAAATCCTCTTATTGGGATTTTTTTGTGATTTGGGGATCTGTTTTTTCAGACAGGGACCCACACTGTTGTATGTCTTGGTAAAGACATGTGCATGTGGGGGCTTGTATGTGTATCTCTTACCCTGTCAAGTAGAGAGTGAGTTGTTTTTCCCTGCAAGTTCACGTCTTTCTCACTCAGATAATTTCCCTTACGCTTCTAAGCGTTCACCCCATATGCTTTCTCTGTCCATCTGTCCCTCTCCAAATACAATGCTTTCTCTCTCTTGCTCACTCTCATCATCTGTTCAACAGTTAGGAAGGTGCGCACATGTGAATGTGCGTATTTGCAAACCAGTGCAAGTAGATGCTCGTATCTGGCTGCTTTCTGATAAATAATTAATGTACAAAGCCACATCTGCCTCCTTCCTACGTACATTTGGGTGTATTTACACCCTCCAGCCCTTATTTACTCTGACTGGGGCACTCAAAGGTAGAACATTTTGTAGGGAGCTATGTTTCATGATGTTACCTCTCCCTTCTATTATTCATTCTCTCCGATTTTTATCTAATCTCTCTTTGATTGTCCTGGTGCAGCTTAAAAGACAAAGTGAATTTTTATTACATCATCAATATAATCTCCAGCTAATCAGCATCTGTGTGCATTACCATGCCCCCTTTGGCTTTTCATCTGTGTCCATAAATAATAAGAATAATAATTGGGTCGTTTTTGTGTGCGTGCATATGTTTGTGTGTGTGTGTGTTGGTATCAGGGAAAGAGTCACAGCTGCACTTTTTCATTTCAGCCAGCTTGTTTTAGCAACATTGGACTCAGCTTTGTGCAGATTGTCTTGACTATTGCCCAGATTAATTTCCTGGTGCCTAAAGCTTAAATCGTGGAAACAATTATAGCGGGCGAATCCATACTCATCTTGCAACTGCTGAACTTTGCTGTTAACTTGTACGTGCGTTTCCATGGCGTTACAGGCAACATGCCCAGTGCTAGTGGAGTACGGAGCAGTTAACACATTCCCCTATACGGGTGTTTAACCTCTAAATTCTTACTGCATACTTGCTACTCTTTCTTGGGTAGGAGGATTGTACCTCACATGTCTTTGAACAGGAAGCACGGAGACCAGATTTTTGGCTTTTGATCACTGATATTTTTCCACAGCTTGCTGTGTAGCACTTAGCCTGCCACTCAGGTCTGCAAATTTTGCAGAGTTGAGCTCTTCTACATGTTTTTCTATTCCCTTTCCAGCTCTGGAAGAGCAATGACAATAATACTTCCCCAAAAAGTAAGACTTGTGCCATACTTTGAAATTCTCATTCTTTGTAGAGATGTCTCGTACATCATAAACAGAATCATTGTGCTTTTTCTTGAAAATACCCTGATTTGGAAGAGCAAAGCAATGGCACTGAGACTTCAGACTGGCTTCCCGGTGGCTTAGGGTGATACTTACATCTGATACACAAGCTGTAATGCTTGTGTTCTGTCCTGCAGTGCCAGAATTAGACTTTTCTGAGTTGTCCAAGACTGATCACAAACACTGTGCCAGAGTTCAATCAGATATGACAGAATCTTCAATAAAAAAGGCACAAACACTCATGGACAAATTTTAGACCAATGTACTAAACAGGAGCAAAACCCCTTGGGAGAGGGCCTGTATCTCATCCAGATGAAATGTAGTTACGGTATAAAGCTGTCCATCCAGCAAAGTGTGCACTTAATTCAGACTGTGGAAAGCCTTCCAGAACGCAATAGGTTCTTATAGTTGAGCAGGTGCTTAAACACTTTGCTAGATCCATGGAAATCTGCAGTTCAGATGAAATAATTAAGTGTAGAGGCTTATGGAAGCCAAGTGAAAAGCATAATTCTTTGACTCAGAAATAACGCTCCTCTGTAGCTGTGACCGAATGCTGAAATCATGAAAGAAACACCGTATACCTTGAACACTTTGCAGTGTGGATCAAACCCTTTCTCTGTTTCAAAATATTTCCTTCCTAATTTTTTCTTTTTTTTTTTTTTATGGACAGATTTTGACCAGATTTGGCTTGGGAATAGGATTTTCTCCAAGCAGAGGAAACGACGAAATATTTTCAGTTTGCATGTTCCGTCTTCTTTTTTTATACCAAACCCTTTTCCCTGGCCCTTCCAGCTTCTCTCCCTGTTTTGACAAACCATTTATCAGATGGGAAAAGAGGAAGGGGAGAACAAGAACATTTTTGGTTGCTTCTGTTTTGCATGATATAATCCCCCTCTCTGCTTAGCACCTCCATAAATAGGAGCTCCGATCTGAAATTGGTCGCAGCTTATCGCACTCAGGACTAGACCAGATTGAGTTCTGAGTCTCTGTCAACCATGTAATAAAGAGACCAGAGTTTTACACTTTAGACAGATCAAGTTCACACTTTGTATAACATATCTTGATTTTTCTAGATCCATTATTGTTTTGCCTTTTAATTTTAGAGCTTTTTGCATGTGTATTACTAGGTGCCTTTTTATTGTTTCCCTATTTATCTATGCCCTCTTGCCCCTCCTTACACTGCTCCTTACCCAGCTTCCCCAAACCCAGTGGCTAAATCCCCTGGGCAGGTATGAAACTAACATTATTCCCGGATAAAATTCTGCCTTGAAGGATGAAGAGCATCCCCCGTTTGTAACTGGAAGGCATGAAAAAGAACACATCACTTATCTGAATTTGCTGTTCATCCAAGCACTGTTTATGAAGATTTACAGTACCTTGCCTGTGCAAAGAGCTCTATTGCATGGTGACTGCTGGAGGATTTTAGGTGGCGGTATTAGCTGCGATATTAAAAATGCATCGGAAGGCACGGGGTGGGAGATTAGTTGGATAGAAAGACCCATGAATGAAGGGTTAATTACATTCAAAGAGGCCATCGTATGGAGCAGAGGAGGCAATAGGTTTCTCTTCTTCAAAATTTACTAAATAGCTGGAAACACGGTTTAATGAATTTTAATGGGATCTTTCTGAATCCTATGCATATTGCATCTGCTGACTGTAGGAAGTCAAAGTATTGTTGAAAGGGAGGGTATTGCCCTACTTTAGGTTTCACAGTTCAGTATTTGAAAAAAAATATTCTGCAACAAGCACTTTATTCAATATATATTTTTCTCCTTATTTAATTCCCCCCCTCCTTTCTAGTGGAAAAGACTTTCAGGATCTGTGAGCCCTCAATACCATAGATTATTCTACTGTTATATAACACGTGCTTTACATTTATTGAGCCATCTTGTGCTGTCAAGATAAAAGAGGCCTTAGTATTTTTCCCTGCTTAGGAGCCATCGATGAAGACGTGGTGATGAATTCTGCTCTCAGTTATACCCATGTAAATCTAGAGGAACTGACTCCCGTGAATTTATTCCAGGATTACTGCAATATAAATGAGATCAGGATTTGGCCCAGTCTGGTGGGAGAAAGGAAGGAGAGAAAGAGTCAGAGTTGTGTTTTTTCCTTTGCAGTGTGCATGGGCTGGGATGGGATTGTGCGCTGCACAATTCGTTTCTGTGACGGCTCCAGCAGGGGCAGCAGAAAAACAGATCTATTTGACTCCGATGGAACACAAATAAGATATTTACGCTTTAGAGATAGCAGGTTATTTAGCAGCGCATCAGTAATCTTGACTACAGCATCTTTTTCGTGTTGATTTGCAGTGAGGCAGCATCATCTTCCCCCTCCAAAGCTGAAGGGAAACTGAGGCAGGGAATATCACAAGACCATCATTTCAGAGCAGCTGTGTCTGGCTTCCACCCGCACTTTTACATGCACCTTCACTATGCTGAGGTTGCCCATTGACTTGAATTTCCTCTGTCGCTCCTTCTCAAAATGCCAGGCACCCTGTCAGACAGCTGATAGTATAATGCTGCCCTACTTTTCATTAACCTGGGGCCCAGTTCTCCTTCAGGGTGCAGAAAGAGTTGCTGAGACCCTCTCAAAAGAAGCTTTGCGTTTCCCTTGAAGCCAGCAGGAACTGTCAGGGCTTAATGCTTTGCAGGACTATGTTTAGGTCTGTTGCATTAGAACAACTGCACTGTTTTAACTGCAGCAGGATGATAGGGATGACAAAACTTCTCCATTAAAGGCATTACAATACCTGTATAGAAATGGCTATATATAAATACATATAAATACGTATACACATAAATACATATTCATATAAATTCACATAGGCACACATGAATAGCAGAAAGAAAGTAAAAACATGCTGGCATCAGCAATTTTTACACCAGGATGGCTGTGCCCACACTCCATTGTCTACTGGGATAATAGTTTTCTGTGACAAGGTGCTGTTACTCTGGCTGTAAGTACCCGGAGGGTATCCCAGCACATGAATCAGAGCTTCCTAAGAGCAGAGACAGCCTCAGATCTGAATCTAGAGTGAGACCTTCCAGACTGAGAACAGCAGGAGGACTTTGCTCCCAGACTTTTGTAAAGAAGACAGTTATTTCAATGTACTTCTGCAGGACTTGAGACCGTACCTCTTCCCAGTATGGAATTGTTGCTTTTCCCCTTTGTCTCCCCATCCCTTCCTCATGCGTTTCACATCTTTTTCTACTTACAAGCAGGCAATATGATGCCTGCTTGAATGGCACAGATAAGTTAGCCACGCAGCTCGGAGCACCAGCCCTAAACCACCTAGCCTCCCTTTGATCTGAATCAAAACAAAACACGTCGGCATCAAAACGATTCTTTGCCAGGTAACAGTTACTTTGTATGTGTTGCCTTAATTCATCTGCAAGGAACTCTCATCTCTTTGTATCATGCCCAATCTGAGCTTGTCTTAATACTTTATCAATGTGTCAGCAGGCTGCTTCCATCATGGATACAGCTGTGCAAAAGCTGTCAGTGTTTTTGAGTAAAGCATTAAACAATACTTCAGGTGACAGCAAGTTTTTATATCCCTAGTACCCCCATCCCCATTTCTTTCCTCTTCCCCTCCCTCACCAAACCCAGATGCTGAAGCCCTTATTTTTATGTCGGCTTTGTGCTGAAATTGAGCAATCCAAATGTGCTTTCTTTTCTTTCCTTTTTTCTTGATGGGGGCTGTTCACTCTAAGCGGTAGAGAAAGAGAGAGGTACACAAATCCTTCTGAGGAGATGTAGACAAAATGAACCTCCCCAGCAAGTGGCCTATCTTAGTGGTTCATACCCTCTCTGTTTCAGGTGAGACGCTGGGGTGAGCCCGGAAAAGCCACCCACCTTGCTGGGTCTTGCCACAAGGACAGCCTTTGATTCACAGCCCTATCAAGACTTTTAACACACCATTACAGTGTTGTTGAAAGCTGGGAGTTAGAAGAGATGAATTTTTTTTCCTAGCTCAGCTGTCGGTTTACTCCACAGACGCTGAGCAAGTAATTTCTAGAGAAAAATTAAAAGTGGCTGTCACTTTTTTAGTGCCTACTTGTTTTGTATGCTTGATGTGTACATGCTTTGTGGAGGGGGGTCCCTACTTGCAATTGCTGTTTCAAGCTGGACTCTAAATTAGGGACTGATTTAAAAAAATCAAGATATTTAACTTGTTGGCGCTGTGTTTCTGATCCTTGCTCTACAAAACTGGATAAATAAAACTTCCCCATGAAGAACTTTAAGATCTTCCAGAAAGTTAACAAATCAGCATTCACTTGAAGTATCAGTGATCAGACCTTGTCGGACTTGCACATACTGTATTTACAAATACGTCCTAACAGGCAGCATTTTGCCAGATTCTTGCTCAGAGGCTTTGAGCCTTTTTTTGTGAATAATAACCAAGCCACCCCTATTTTTTCCTTCTTTTTCCTCCTTTTCAGAAAGGACAGTAATTGGGGCACCAGTACCTACGAGCAAACTTTACCCCTCATGTGTCTCCTTCAGCACTACCCCTCTCCTAATAAACCAGCTCGGATTTGATGTAGGCAGGACCAAGGTCAGCCTAGCTTGACTCCCGCTTTCTCTCCAGCACACCAGATACAATGCTGCCACGTTGTGGCTCGTTCCTATCTGTTCTACCGCACATGGTCACCGGATGCTCGAATCTTACGAGAGAGCATCCTGGTTTTTCCTTCTTGGCGTGCTCATGGCACTCCAGCTCGCATGCTTCATGGTCAGGGATGCCAGCCAGCCCCACTTGCCTCCCTAATAAGCAGAGACTGAAAAAGAGCCCCCCTACCAGTGGTCATAAATTACAAGCCCCTTGCTTGCTCCCATCGGTTGTCTCATGTAAGCTGCCAGTGCTTCATACAAAGATGCTCCGAGTTGGAAGGGAGGGTGTAGAAATGACAAACTTAATTTCTGAGATAGATACCACCTGCTTTATATTTTACAACACTCTCAAGACCCTAATAAAGGTGGCTGATGCTTTTGGTGCAAAGAAAATATACTCATGGATATGTGGCCAGGATCAGGCCACTCTTTTCCTTCTCCCTAACCATCCCTTCTCTTTATTGGCTGTCAAGTTTTTGATTCTCTTTATTTTTTCTTCCATTGCTATTTTCTTTATCTCCTTCCCTCCTTTGGGGAAAAGAAAAAACACACACGCACACAAAACCACAGCAGGGCAGGAAATTAAACCATCCACAAAGATGCTTTGGTAAGATGCTGGCTTTTCACTCATTTATTTTGCACTGATTATTTTTTATAGGGGAGAAAAGAAGGAGTGAGGGCGAGGGATGTGGCAGAGAGGGCAGCTGAGTAGAGGGAAGAAGGCCTTTTAATTTATTTTGAGAGCTTTGTCACTGGTTGTTGTTTTTTTCCCGCACATGAGAAAACCAAAAAAGCTTTAAACCCACCAGCAACACTCACATGAATTAAACGCCAGGTGGAACTGCTCCCATTTCCCTGGATATGATAAGGATAATGGCTGCCTCCTGGCGTGATTCTCCCCATTTCGTCCTGGTTAAGAAAGTCTTAGGTGTACTGCAGCACCACTAGGCATTCCAAGACTCCTTTTAATTCAGGAAATTAATTAATTGCTGTATACTGAAAAGTTGTTTCAAAACAAAGCCATAACAGCCCCCTCTTGTTCTTTTAGGTTGATATGAACCATTACAGTCAGGAAGCACTGGATGTCTCTGGTTACCCGTTCATCCTCAGTGCTCCCCAGACGGCACGGTTTGCCTCTGTGCAGTGAATCCTCAGAGACAATCTGGCCTTTGGGGATACTGTAATCCAAGGAGCAGGAGGGCAGTGCAGCAAGTTTAGGATCCTGCAATTTTAAAAAGTGCAGGAATATCAAGGATAGTCGCTATTTCAAGGGAAAACATGCCGCAGACAAGAAGAATCCAGCGCTTGCTAACAGCAGTTTTACTCTTTCTGGAAAAAGGCTTAGATTTTCAGGTCGGCTTTTAATGTTCAAGTATGATAGCATACAGCCATGCCTGCTTCCCTGTGAACCCCAACCGCTGACTGCAGGCAGGGTATTTTCCTTCATCTCCTATGCAGTGTGAGGGTAGCATGGGAGAATAAGAATGAAGAAAATCTTCTGTCATTTCTCCATCTCTCCCTCATAGGTATTAGTAAAGGATGAACCTGTCATCCTCATGCTGTGCAAACACTCCCATACACCTGATAGTGTATCTGGCACAAGGTTTAAGGAGCTTCTTATTCAGAAAGACTCCACAACCCTGAAAACAGTGTGTTCTTTGTGATTGTATCAGTTTATTTTCCTGTTGGCATAAAATCATATGAAGGACCGCACATTGCCCGCTCTTACTAAAAGAAAGGGACAATCTTTGAGTGAAGAATACTTTTATGAGAAGAACAAACCTAGTGAGAAGTGGGAATTGGTGGCAGAAAAGAGTGGTTTAGTAACCAGAGGAACTGGGACCCACATCCCTGTACACCTGATTAACATTGAGATACTTGTACCTCTAACTGAAATGAGAGAACTGCGGGTCTCTTCCAGGGTACCATTTAACAGGATGTTTTGCTGTTTCAAGACCTAAGTACTTTTTTATGTATCTTTTGGAGGGTCAAAGTTCTGTGACTCAGTTTCCTGAACTGCAAAATACATGAAGCAATAACCTTATGTCTGGAAGGGGAGGATGCTAAGCTTAATTTATAGTTGCAAAATAACTAACTGAGATATTTTGAGGAAGGGTCTGTAGAAGAGCTGAATAATTTAAAAAGCCACTGGAGATCAACACACAGCAGAAGACATGGGGTTTGCTATTACTTTTTAAAGCACAAGAGAACATTAGAAAGTAGACTGTAATATTAAAGTCCTTAGATTATTTTCTTCCAGTTTAACTCTCAATGCTTTTGTTATTTTTTCCATAATCATGATCACATTTTTATTATATTTTTCCAGCAACAGCTGAGATCAGGATCCCATTGTGCTAGATGCTGTACCAGCACATATAGACCTAACATATCTCAAATATACCCAAACAAGCACGCATCCGCTAGAAGAAAAGAAATATCAGATAGTGATCTTATGGGTTTGGTTCCTAACCTGGAGTTGCACTGAGATTAAGACTCAGATCCTGAAAGGCACTTAGAGCCCAGCTCCCATTGAAATCAATGGGTGTTAGATACCTAAATAGCTTTATGGATCTGAGCATAAATGACTTATCCAAGGGCAGTGCAGCAGTCTACAGCTGGGTTGGGAATTAAACACAGATTACACAAGTTGCAGTCTCATTTCTTAATCACAAAATCATCTTTCATCTCCATATTTCGTGCAATAAATCCTTGGCATTCACATCACAACATAGGTACCCAATGCCCATCCCATAAAATCACTGGAAACCTGCAGTGACAAAACCAGTTTTCTCCAAAACAAGCCCAGCTACAGGCACAGCAGTACACTTTGCTCGCACTTGAGGTTGGCTTCTGCTCTCCCTTACACCATAGAAACTGACACGGCCTATGGAGTTGCCTTCTCAGGTTTACACCTAAGTGACAGAGAGCAGAATCCAACCCCAGTACTACAAGTTCAAACATTTTTCACCCGGCTCTAGGGAGGGGATGGATTAGACAAACTGAACTTTCTGAAAAGATCAATATGGAACATCTCTTTCAATTACTCTCCAAGGTCCTAAGCCTGTGAAGTCAGTTATGGTGCATTTATAAATCTTTCCAGGAGGGGCTGTCTGACATCCTCTTCTTCCACCTTTACTCCCCACATGTAATCCCTTATTGCCTGGGATGGGCTGGTAGGGTAGTGTTACTCACAGTGAAGAGCAGGAAGGATCAGGTCCGAGTCTTTCAGAATCAGGACAGATGGGGACCTTTTTGATCTCACTTCCCCAGACACTAACATTCACATAATCATAGACACAGCTACAGAACAACAGGAAGGGCCAGATACAAACCTTGTGAAAGCCACTGCAAAGTCACCAGGGCCTGAAGACATTTCAGAAGCTGAACATATGCGTTATACACTCCAAAATAATCACAGTTATCCTGATGGATAACTAGTTTAGATGCAGTTATATAGGGGGATTGGGTGGGGGAAGCCGATACAGCTTCTTCTATTCGTGGAGCAGGTTTAAAGCCTACCCAAAAAATTATACTGAAGTTGTTGATTTAAGTTCAGGCATCTCCTACAAGCCTGCTGGCTCCTCTCTGGTACTGTGGGGTTGAAGTGAGGATTTGGAGCATGCAGGGAGAGTTTTCTAGAAGACCATGAGTCACTCTACTGTAGCTGTGGTTTTCTGTGCATTTACTTGCCAGAATGATAGGAAACCTGCCAGTTAAAAGAGCATCAGGGTCACTCAAGGTACAATCTGTGCCCCTAATCATCCCTCTCCAAACTTCAGTTTTATTTTGTTTTCTGTCTTTGTCTGGTTAGGACATTCTCTAGAGGCGTTAGCTGACAGGCTAGCAGACAAGGCTCAGGCAGCAAAGGCTGTGAGTATTTACTACATATAAACAATTTAGATATTGCTTTATAAAGGCGGCAGGACTAATGCTTAACTCCTATCTTCAAAACCCTACAGTGGACCAGGGCTAAAGACACCGCTGCCAGAGGAACCAGCTCCATTTCTGCAAGGCTGTTTCTTTCCCATTGGGTGCTGTAAGCCAGGTTTTGGGGTGCAACCCAATACACAGGATGAGCGTGTGCCTCCTCTTAGGGTGTAAGAAAACCCACCTGATGGTGTAAAGAAAACAGAGGCAGGGCAGTTCAGCCCCATCTCTGCATTAAATGCACCCCCCTCCTTCATGCTGCGTGGTCACATCTTGGGGTTGCCGTAGCTCTGGTCTAGAGGTGTCCCTGTGTCACCTTCATTGTGGCCAAGAGCCCCCCTGTGCAGCGTACTGCACAGATGGGGGACAAAAAGACACCTCCTGCCTCAAGGCGCTGGGACACTGAGCAGGGGACGAGAGACAGCAGATGGATACTGGCAGACGGGGAAAGTGTGAGGAGACGCTGAGACGTTATTCGGCAACGTGGCTGGCAGCCATCTCAGCGGCCCGACCGCTCCAGGTGCCCAGGCAAGAGCCAGGGGTGAGGAGGGGCTCGGTGGCAGCTGCAGGGACGGCTTTTGGTCTTGGCTAATTAACCCAGCAAACGTGACAGCCACCCTGGGATGTCTCCCACTAGGTCCCTTCTTGCCCTTCCAGCTCTCTTTACCCCTACCTGGGAAAGGGCAGGAGGGAGGGATGTCCTTGGATGTTGGCCACTCCGACAGGAGTGATGGGGAGATAACTGGTCTAGGAGAGGGGGGGCTGCTTTACCCATGTGTCTTCACACGGCTTATGCCTCTGCAGCCTTACACAGTCGGCTTTTAAGGAATGAAGTGTTGCAGATGTGCAAGAACAAGATGGGGCAGGGAATTAGGGGGAGCTGGCAGTGTGTAAAAAAGGCTGCAAGTATGTTTGGGGAAAATGTTTTCCTCTGTTATTTTGCTTCAAGATGACCAAACTGTTGAAAAGTGGAAGGGTGAAGCTCTTGATTTTCCACCCACTGAGGATTTGGCCTTGTGAGGATAGGCAAAAGAGACATTTAGGCATCAGTGTGACACACTTTCCCCACCAAGCCTGGAAGTTGTGGCAGCCCAGAAGACCTCCTCACTTCCGCTGGGTGGAAACAAGGCTGAGTGGTGGCAGCGAGGAAGGCACTTCAGGAGCAGCTGCTGATTATGGCAAGTCAAACTGTCCATAACCTGATCCTAAGGGCAGGATCAGGCTGCAGTGAGGTTGAAAAGGACCTGGCATCCGTGGTGACAGCATTTGGTGTAAGTGCCAGCCTTATTTTAACCCAACTGGTGCTGTTAATGTGGGAATGTATAGGCACCAAGGAATATTTGCATGCAGTGACTGCATGAGGATTGAATCTTTCAGAGTGAAATTCCTAGTGTGAGACAGCCTTGGTATATGTTATGAAGAATTAATATTTATAGACAATCTTAGCTGGGAATTTCTATATGGAGGAACATTTGCATTTCTGGGAAAGAACTTCTTAAGAACTTTTTTTTTCTTCCTAACTAAGTAGAAATAACTTGTTGATATACAGCATAACATAGGAAAGAGTGATTACTGTCATGTTCACAGATATTTGGGCAAACTACATATAATAGATGTATTTCTACATGGTAGTGGTTGCATTATCTAGAAAAAAGAGACATGTATACGACTACATTAAAGATTTAGGGCTCTATCTTGCACCATTTAAGTCAATAGGAGTTTATCACTGATTTTAATGGAAGCTAGATAGGGTCTTATATGCCAATGTAATGCAGCTGCTGAGGAATAAATATCGACACAGATGGGTCAATATATTGGTGTCTTCGAAGTTCTAAAACTGTACTTTGTGATACCTATTGCAATTTTTTGCAAATTCATTGTAACTGCAGTGCAGCCACCCTGCTGCTGAAGAGCAGGACGTGGAGGGTACCAGTATTCATTGTATAGTAGTGACACCTTCAGGTCACTACCAAAACCAGCCCCCTCTATGCAAGGTGCTGCACATGCACTTGTGAAGAAATAAATCTTTAGTGAGGCATCTGATGACTTGACCAAGGACATAGGGCACGTCAGTGATGGAGGTGGCAGTGAGAGCCTGGGACTGCAGCTCCAGAGAGAAATAAGAGATACAGATCTGTAAACAGATAATGGAGTCTGGCTTGGGAAATTTGGGATATTTTTTACCGGGGGAGGAAAGAGAGAAAGAAAAAGGAAGAAAAATAAAGTTTAGGTTAAGTTCAAAATTAATTTGTTTGAATTTATAAGTAAAAAAAGAATAATCTCAAGGTATTTTGCTTTTGAGCGCTTTCACGTTGGGGCATCTTCTGTACTACTGTTCAAACACAACAACAAAAACCAAGTCCTGGCTATTTAAGAAGAGAAATTATTCCCTCAGATAAACTTCTTCTTTTTATAATAAAATAAAATGTTTTGACTTTATCCTTTTTATGCCCTGCTTGAAACAACTTGCCAAATTTCCTCTAAATCTGTGAACAGCTTTCCTTCCTGCTAAGCTATTTTTCCTCTACAAATATCAGCTGACAAAAAAAATCATGCAAGTCTAGTCATCAAGCTAATGGTCTGCTCTCAGTCTCTCCAAACTAAACAGAAAGTAGACAAAATAAAGAAGAAATTAAGAAAGAGCCAAAGAGGCCAGAGCAAGCAAAAAGGATTTCTTCTTCTCTTAATGCAGCAGCCTGGAGTACGGGTATATTACTCCAAGCTGCACAAGAACCACTAGAAACAGCCACCTCCCTATGAACAGAGAGAGTGCTGTACTCTGCCTCCATCTAATACGTGATATTTATAAGTGCTTCAGCTCCCCAGAGGCACTCAGTTATATTGCTATATATAGGACTGTTCCCAGATTACAGAATGCCTTCCCTTGACTGTAGCGTTATCAGACCACAGGGATTTTTTTCTTCTTTAAAAAAAACCCAACCTAAATAAAACCACAAAAAACCAACAGCTCACTCCAATCTATTTCCTGTTGTTTGCTTTGCCACTGGTGTTAATCATTGTATGGAAATGGGTACAATGTCCAGTTCAAAAGCAATCCTAGGCAAATATAGATAAATGGCTCCTCCCAGGAAGCAACAATATTTGTGGTACGCATAATGTGGATGATAGATTTGTTTTCTGAACTACTTAGCTGGAAAATCAGTTAGGGCCCTGCCTTGCATTGAGTTGTGCTGCTCGTGGGGCTGGGGCTGAGCATCAGCAAGGGCTGCAGATGCAGAGCTCAGAGCTGGTGGAGGTCCCCACTGGTGGGGGACCGTCAGCCATGTCTTGGGGTATATTGCATGCACCCCGTCCACGTCACATCCACAGAGGACGTGATTCTGTCACAGTTGCCAGCTCCCACTCAGGCTGTTTAACTCAGAAAGTCATTGCTTTAATCTGAAGTATTAACAGGATAGCAACCATGGCCTCTGCAGGAGTAGTGAAGAGAGGAACTGGATGCTGCCGTCTACCAATCTCATATAGAACATTGTTCTACACCTTTTGAGAAAAGCATGGACACATCCTGCAAGGATGCTGAGTCCTGTCTGTGTGGAGCTGGTTTCCCTTTCCCTTTGACCCATAGGGAAACTAGGTGTTCTGTCCCCCCTTCACTCTTAAACCAGTGAGTGATTTCATATGCCTCTGCTTCTGCCATCACTGGCAACCTCCATTTCTTACGTTTTTTTCATGCTTTCCTTCCCTGTCATTATTTTTGTCCAACAGCTATTTGCTCAGTAATCTCCCCCAAGAGATTAGCGCACTAATAGGCAGTCAACAAAACAAGAAAGAAAGAAAGACACAGTACTTAAAGGATGAATACTTGGGAGAGAGCATCAGTCTTTTGATGTCCTGATTCCAGTCGGGTTTATTTGCTATATATATGTCTATAATAACTATACATCTTCGTACAGCTGTCCTACAGCTCAAACTGAGATTTCCAACTGCTTTGCAAACCTTACACTTCTCCTTTGCTTGCAAAGAGGAGGAAAGCAGCAGCATTCCCAGTACCCAAAAGAGTACCTTGGGGCACAGAGCAACCCACATATTTCATACCTCGGACAGTAGGATGATTAAGCTGCAGTCAGTCCACCCGTTATACACACTTTACTGTTCTCTACACTAGCAGTCCTCCGTCCTGAAAATGTCTCCACACCTTCTACTTTAACGCCATGGTTGTTCCTGTTGGAGGCAACAGGAGTCTGCGTCCTCTGGCGGCTGGATAAATGACACGGTGCAGAACCAGGGCCCTGACTCCAAGCATAGATGCTGTATTCCACTCAGTCATGGCTGGCTAAAAGAATATCATCCGATCTTTAGTGACCCCACTGCGCTGAGTGGATAACAGCCAGCATTTAATACACACAGAGGAAAGGTAGGAGAATTCAAGGGGGAAAAGATGGCTGTAACTGCGTCGCATTTTGCAGCATGGTCTGGCAACAGCTGCAAATGCGCTTTGTAAAGAAAGTTCGATTTTTCAGGCATGCTCCTTTTTTGGTGGCTGCTTTTGCTTTGTGTTTCTTCAGACAAATTCTTCTTCTAAACTGGCAGCAAAGACTTACTTAGGACTGCATTAGGGCTCTTGAAAACACCCTTTTTTTCTTCCCTGGAAATTGATACCACACACTTGGGCGATTTTATTTTTTTTAACAGATTGGTAGGCATTCTTTTCATGTCCCCCTTGTGATTTTATACAGAACACTTTTTCAGGCAGATCTTTTCGCACCCCTCCAAAGCAGTCAATGAAACCATTCGCGTGCATACAATTAAGCACAAAAGGGGGGTGGGAGGGAAGGGGAAAAGAAAAGAAAAAGCTACAACAGCCTAATAATTTAATCTGAAAAATCCTCCAGATTGTTAATATTCTGAAGTAACAAATCCTTTTGAACAGAATTTCAAAAAGTCGTGCATGTCTCTAACAGTCATTTTAAATACCCACAAATTTGGGAACATATGGAAGTTAGTAATTTTAAAGTAATAATAACATCATTCATTCAGCCCCCATTTCAGCCCTGATCTTGTACAGCTGAAGCCAGTAGGAGCTTTATGATTGACTTTGCTAAGCACATAATGAAGTATTTAATGGGATGCAGCCTCACTCAGGTCAAATGGATTGCATGGGTGTAGCAGAGTTTGCCCCCTGATTTCTGATAATGTGTGACACAAAAAATGCCTAGCAGACTCCGGTACCCAGAATCCATAGAGGGACAATAGGGGGACCTGTACTCGGGCAATGAAAACGCAGGACGGTGGATCAGTAAGAGTAGTATCTTCTCAGTAATAAAGGTCTCTTAGGTACCCAATACTCTCACAAAAGAATGGGATAGTATAGTGCTACCCTGTGATTCCCAGTGTACACAGAAGAGGGAGTTGCTCTTAGAGTTTGGAATGCCATGAAATTACTACTTTTGATTTCAAAGGAAACAAGAAATTGGAGTTCAAAGGTTAATAGAGCTTTATTGCCAGCTCTGATGCATTCAGAAAAATGGAAGACAAGCTCCAAAATTATAATGTTGGATTAAAAATCTTAAACTAAAACATATTCAATCATTTTAGCTCAAAACAGTGCATTCTGAGATTTCTAATTGTTGTTTTGCAATATTTCAATCTTTAAGATTCAGATTTTCTCAGTTAACACACAGGCTGGAAATGTACCTAAAAAAAAAAAAAAGAAGTTGAGATTCTCATATATTCTCACACATTCTGGAACTGGTTGTGAGGAAGCACAGCAAAGCACACAGGCTTGCAGAAACTGGAAGAGATAGCAATACCAAAAAAAGAATAGCAAATTGGTTCTTCGAGTATGCACATGATACATTTACTTATTTCAAGGGTCAGGTCAAAATTATCCTTAAATTTTGCTTTCTTGCTATGCATTCTCATTCACCTACTCCTGAACTGCAATGAACACAGTTACCAGATTTATAAACAAAGTTTACAACTTTGAGGGTTGCTTAGAAAAGCTTTTCACCATTAAAGATGCTAAGGGGAAATAAAGAAAAAGTAAAGAAAGATGTTGCCTTCTTAAAACCGTAAGTACAGCCATACTGAGTCAGAGGTATGGAGCACTCAAAGCCATTCTGCACACAGCAGTAGCCATTAACACGTGCTTGGAGAGCAGTAAGATCAGGGCAAGTGTATACAGTATTGTCCCTCAAACATTCTTCCAGCCTGTCTTCATTTCCAGCCAAAGGGATTTCCAATGTTCATTTGTTCATGTAATGAACTACAATGAGCTATTTCATCCTAGTGTGGATCAGATCCACAATTCCTGAAAACTTTGTACTGTATGTGCTCTACATTTTCCACCTAAGCTCATGCATCTGGTCAATAGAGAAGAAAAGTAATTCAGAGGGCACAATAAGGCCTTGAGCAGAGTCTTTTGGAAGCACCCAAGAGGAAATACCATTCCAGAGATCTAGCTGGAGCCTACAGAGTTTGAATATGCTTTTTAGGACCACCTATAAGGATATATACCCCTAGTATAAGAAAAAGAGCCATTGCATAGGTCTTTGGAGAAATGATACATCTGGAACCAAATCAAATTCCTGCAATAAAAGCTGAATCCATGTAAAATTCAGCCCTTTTAACATTTCACTCCAAGCTTCAGGCTCAACTAGAATAGATTTCAAGTCTATCCAGCCTTTCAGATGAGCCTGGAGTTTGAGAGAAATGGGGACTTTTGCTTTTGCAGAATTATCCTGTGGATGAAACACTGGTGAGTCTTTCATTTGGAACCAGCTACCAGTAGTCAGAACAAAATTTCAGCAGGTGTGACTGCAGAGAACAGAAAAGGATTTCTTTTGTTCATATTTTTATCATGCCTGTACAACATTTCCCAAATGAAAAGTTGGTATATTTAAAGTAGTGACTAAATTTACCAGTGCTCCTGTAACAAAATCTTTACACCATCTAACATTCTACAAGGAAAGATTCATTTCTATGATTACCTTCCACAAACTGCTTATTTAAAAGTTTAATTCCCATTTTGTGCCTATGAATGGTGCAATAATATTTCTTGCTATTTGTGTTTTCTGGCCCAGGCCAACATCAAAGGCAGCAGTATGAATTAAGGAGTGCTTTGGATTGCTATTCAAACCACTCTGTATTCCAAACCTGAGCTTCTACCTCCCCTCATCCCAGGTAGACATTTGCATCTTTAAATGATCTTGTTTATTCTGCATGTTGAAATATAGTTATCTGAATATTAATTATGGTTTTAGTGAAGTTCGTCGGTTGACTGCAGGAATTCAGAATTCTTCCTTCAGTTGCAGCCACCTGCTTAGATTTCTGTGTTTATCTGCTTCACTGAGTTTAAATCAGTTTCTGTAAGTGAAAGTCTGTTGCTTTGAGCAGATGTTAATGCTCAGAAATAGTGTACAGTCTGCCATTAGCATATGTAGCATAATGCTAATAAATAGAGGCATGTACCACCCTTGAAGGTGATTCTGATTTCTGTGGAAGATCTCTCCCCCCATACTGCCAGTCCCTTTCCTGAGGGAAGCCGCCAGCGTATACAGCTGTTATAAGTGAGGGACCTTTCTCCCACCCCCAGCAAGACCTTAGCAAATGGTCCATTCTGTTTATGCTACATTTGGATGATTAATGATATTGTATATTGTAACTAAATTGTACTGCTATTATCATCAGGTCACTGCTGACAATTAGATATATCATCTCTGGGGTTCATATACACATAACAATTTTAACTATGTGGATAAGTAAAGGCTTGATGGTGTCCTAATGCTAATGTAAATATTGCCACATATTGGAAGTCAGTAATGCACCATATACAGGGATTGCATTACACAACAGCAGTCATCGGGTAGCTGAAGCAAGTGATTGCTGCAACAGTGGTTTTCTACTTTATCCTCCTTGATTTTTTCCCTCCCTAAGGATTTGGAATAATCCATCTGTAAAACATGACAACCATTTAAGCTCAAAGGGATCCAGCAGCTTCTAAGCAAAACTATAATCAAACTGATTTTGGATGTCTGGGGTGTTGAGAGGAGGGAGTTCAGTTCTCTTGGTGCTCTCCCTGCTCCCTGCTCAACGCAGTGCTTTGAGCTCCAGCAGCAGAGCACCATCAATGGAAGAAACATTGTGAGAGCATGGTCTGCTTAGACAAGAGCAGGAGGAAATCTAAGAAAAAGAGGTCCTGGAAGTGTCTTCATATTTTGTCTTGAGAGCAGATCAATGCTCCTAATAGTGACAGCTGCAGGTAACCATTTGAGAAAGAGATTACACTGAGTCAAGATTAAAAATTTGAGAAAGGTCTTACTGAAGAAATACAACATTACAGCTCCTGGATAAAGTTGAGAGGATATTGAAAAGTTTTGGAGGAGTAAGAATTCAGATTGAGCATAGCCTCTGCCCCTTTTACTGTTCATCCATCAATAAATGGCACATGTCATGTTAGGGCTTAGACTGGAAATCAATTATTCTCGCTAATACTGAGGAACCTTATTGCACTAACACTTATCTTTAAAAATCCCGATGTATACCAGGAACAAAGAACACAGAAGTCATTGCAATAATACCAGCAGAAAACTTGAGTGTGAAGAGAATAAGCTTTATAGGCCTTGCATTTCCGTGATTCTAATTCCTATTTCATAGGGAGGAAAACATAGCAATCTGCACTCAAAAAGAGAAGAGAAGAGATGGGTCAGAGCACCCAACTGATTTACACTCACAATTTCCTTCCAAGATTGCAGTAGTGGATGTGAAAAGCAAAGTCTACCAATAATTCTGCTCTCTCACCAGGGTAAGAAGAGAAAGATTTTCCTAAATCCAAGAAATTACTGGAGTCAGATTTCATTGGACAGGAGTTATTTTTAAGTGGCTTGAGCTCCCCACTTTCATCATTTTAGATGGGTGATGTTTTCCATTTTCCACAGGTGAAGACATCAAAAAGGAGAAAGCTTTTGCACAGAAATAAAGGTACAAGCCAGAGTTCCCAGCTCAGTGATTATAGCACACCCTGTTTGCTAATTGCATGATAATTTTGTAAAATTAAATCAAGCAACAATAAAAAACACAATAAAAATAAAAAAACCCAACAACCTCAAAATCAAAACTGACCAACCTACCAAAAAACTCAAAGCAAGAAATAATAAAAAATAAAAGATAGTGATAGTTCATCCTTATAGAGAGGCAAGTTCATGCTGCAGGAACAGGTCTCTTGTTTTAACAGAGTTTTGCAGATAGTCAGAACCTGAAAAAGAACCCAAAGGAGATACCGAAGTACCCAGAACTGTGTTATGTAAATAGAGAGGTGATGGCAAATGGAGCCTGGTGATGTTAGCTCCCAACTAATCATCACAGATCACTTGACAGTCTGTACTTCCTGAGCAAGGGATTCATCTTTAAGACAGCATGTGGGTCTTTGAGCAGAGGTACCCAGTATCTACGAGCCTCCAAGCCAAAAAGCACAATTGCTCCCTTTACTCCAAACACACCTATGCTGTAAAATCAGCCCATTCAACAGTTTCAGAAACACAAAATAGGGACCGAGCTGTGTCAATTCATTTTTATTCCACTGATGTTCTCTTGCCCACTGTTTGCACTTATTGATCCACAACTAAGGAAGAAGGCCAGCAACAGGAAAGAATAAAGGTAAGCCCAAAAAGTGCGGCTGTTCTAGAGCAACATGAAACACAGCTTGAAGCTGGAGGGCAGAGAAGGGACAAGGAAGCAGAGCAGCAAAAGAAAAGGAGAATAGAGAAAGGAAGAGAGAATTAGAGACAGAGCAAACAAGATTAAGTTTCATCTGACTTATTGGATGTACACTCGGAAAGCAAAAGGCAGGGAGAGGAAGGGCAGAGGGAGAGAACATGAACTGCAGCAAGTTCTGTCCTGAGGCTCCATGCAATGGTTTTGTCAGAGACTCTCTGAGGCTGGTGCCACTTCGTATGATGTGTAGCTTTAATGAAAGAAGGAGGGGGGCAGGAGCAAAGGGAAAAAAGAGAGAGCGACCGAGACTCTCTGTCTCTTCCTCAGTCTCCGTTTGCAGAGACCTATTGGCCATAACTCTTGCAGGGCAAATAACAAGTGTTCCCCATCCAAATGTAAGCACATTGGCACTTAATCCTATTTTATAAAGGTTATAGTTTTACATAAATCACTCTCTCTAAATGCACTTTAGTCATCCTCCTCGTGTTAAGTTTCCCTTTAAGCCTAACTAGGCAAGGAGGATTTCTCCCACTGGCCCTCTGGACATGACGCCACCAAGATTGAACTATGCTCTCCATCTTTAATATCCCTAGAGGGATTCGTCTGTACTGATGTCAGGGGCTAAGCATATTCCCTTGCGAGGGCGGGGAAATTAAATCTGTCCTTCCTCTGTCTCACTCAGGTCCAGCAGAGCTAAAAACATGTTGTTTGGAGAGCAGGAAAAGCTGGTGACATTTTGCTTCTGATGTCTCGCTCTCCATGTTAGATTCCCTAGTGTCTACTAAAGAGTGAGCTTAGAGGCCTCTTCTTCAGTGATTTCACTATCAGTCATCCCATTAATGAAGTTTATAATAGTCTCTGAGACCTCTCTTCTCTATCATATTGTGCTGAATTTGCCCAGTGAGTTTCAGGGTTACAGAGACAGAGCCATCATGAGGTAGGTAGACAGAATAGGTACTTGAAAAAAGCCACATTTCCTGAAGAAGTCAGCTTAAAAAGCATCCACTAGCATAATTGCCGCAAGTCATCTTTTTATGCAGATGCATCCCTGATAAGGAAGGCACATTCCAGCTTCTGCATATTTTCCTAAAAAGTTCAGTGCTTGTTTCCTTGCACAATAGACAAGGTATTGATTCATCAAGCATCCAAGGAACTTCATGAGCTTGGACCAAGTTAGTGAGAAAGATTTAAGAAACCTCAGATCAGAGGTACACTGCTTCAGCTGCTGTCTCTGCATTTTTAGAGTCCATCACAATGAACTGTCCTGCCATAGACATTGAAGCTTCATGTGGTAATTTGGAGTCAGAAGAAGAATTTAAAACAATAACCATGAGAAAGTGAAGGAAATACAAGCAGGGCTTGTGCTAGGCAGGGGGAAATAGTAAAACATTCATATGCTCAGTGGGAGAACACAGGCCATAGAGTGTTTTATTTGTTTCTGTAGATTAAATCCATGCTGATCTCTCCAAGCTGACAACCTGATTTGGCCACTAGAGCATCCTTTCCCAGAAAGGCCTAAATTAAGAGTGAGACCATGACTTTTGCTGTGGTAAGAGATACTTGAAACAGAATGAGTTGAAGCACTGTAAGAGCACATAGCAGATCATGCTTTAGATAATCGTGGAATCTTTAAACAGTTTGGGTTGGGAGGGGCCTTCACAGTTCATCTAGTCCAACCCCCTGCAATGACCAGAGATATCATCAACTAGATTAGTTTGCCCAGAACCAAATCCAGCTTGGCCTTGAATGTCTCCAGGGATGGTGCATCCACCACCAATCTGGGTAACTGTGCCAGGATTTTACCATCCTCATTGTGAAGAATCTTTTCTTCACATTCAACCTGAATCTTCCCTGGTTTAGTTTAAAACCATCATCCCTTGTCCTGTCACAACAGGCCCTGCTAAAAAGTCTCTCTGCGTCTTTCTTATAAGCCTTTTTAAAGAACTGAAAGGCCATAACAAGGTCTCCCCAGAACCTTCTGTTTGTCCAGCCTTAACAATCCCAGCTCTCTCAGCCTTTCCTCATAGGAGAGGTGTACTGTCACTCTGATAATTTTTATTGCCATCCCCTAGATCTGCTCCAACAGGTCTATGTCTTTCCTGTACTGAGGACTCCAGAGCTGGATGCAGTACTCCAGGTGAAGTTTCACCAGAGAAGAGGGGCAGAATCACCTTGCTTGACCTGCTGGCCACACTTTTTTGGATGCAGCTCAAGATAGATACAATTGTCTTTCTGAGCTTTAACCACACATTTCTGCCTCATGTCCAGTCTTTCATGCACCATTCACAAGTCCTCCCAAGTCCTTCTCCTCAATGCTTTCATCCCCCAGCCTGCATTGATACCAGGTGTTGATCTGACCCAGGTGCAGGACCCTGCACTTGGCCTTGTTGAACCTCATGAAGTTCACATGGGCCTAATTCTCAAGCTTGTCCAAGTCCATCTGATTAGCTTCCTGTCCTTCAGGCGTATCAGCTGCACCACTCAGCTTGGTGTCACCTGCAAAGTTGCTGATGGCACACTGAATCCCACTGATGAAGATATTAAACAGTACTGGTCCCAGTACAGATCCCTGTGAGATGCCACTTGCCACTCTTGTCCATCTAGACATTGAACCTTTGACCAGTACCCTCTGGATGTGACTATCCAGCCAATTCCCCACCCACCAAAGAGTCCATCCATCAAATCCGTATCTCTCCAATTTAGAGAGAAGGATGTTGTGGGAAACTGTGTCAAAGGCTTTACAGAAGTCCAGATAGACAACATCTGCAGCCCTTACTTTGTCCATTGATGTAGTTACTCCATTCTAGAAGACCACAAGCCTGGTCAGGCAGGACTTGCCCTTGGTGAAGCCACGCTGGCTGTCCCAAATCACCCAATCACAATCCCTACCCATGCCTGTTCTGATCTACAAAGGTGTTAAATTGACCCTTAAGTATGCAATATAGACAAAAAGCGTCCAGGCAGAAAGCAGATCTGGCTGTGCCTACTTGTCTAAGTCCATCTGGTTAGCTTCCTGTCCTTCAGGCGTATCAGCTGTACAACTCAGCTCGGTGTAACTGGAGTCACTAAGGAGCACCAAACTGGCTCTTATTTCTCAGTGCTCTTAGTATGAAATGCTTCACTAATAACATTCCTCCAATAGGTACTATCTGAGACAGCTAAATGTACTGGGAAACATTGAAACTCTGAAAGTCTTTTTTGACCAATAGCATTTGAGTTCTTTAAGCTAATATGGTTGAGCCATGCATGTGGTTTCTGTCTAAATTCCCCATGTCTGATTCAGGACACTGCTGTAAAGAGATGGTGCTCCACTGATATCAGTGTTGTTTAACTCTTCATGCCAAGTATGATTCTAGCTCCAAACTCCAGATGATTTGAGAGAATGCAACTTCATCACCAAGTATTGCACCTTAAAGGAAAATTAAGAGCAGATAGGAAATTAAAAGCTTGAACTCCTTCGTAGAGAACAATTGCACACCTGTGCAGTCTTTAAGCCCTCTACATCAGCCTCAGCTTAAGTAGCCATATAAGCCTAAACAGAGAGGAATGAATTTCACTCACAAACAAGCATGAAGGAAAATCCTACTTGCCAGTCAGTGACTATCCATGCATTAGCAAATTCACGGGAAGTTCAAAGCTCCCTAGTTCTGTCACCAGCTTTGCACAGCTGGGAGGAACTCCATTTCCTTGCAATAGTAATGACATTCTACTACAGGAGTAAGAATAAATTTGTTTTCTATCAGACAACCAATAGAAATAATTCATAAGTTTGCCTTATGCGATACGGTTGTGTTTGGAAAGCTCAGCTGCAATCAATGCCCCACAGTGCAGGATATTGTTCATGCTTTAACAGAAGTGCAAGCCAAAAGAAACAGAAGAGAGGAAGTCATGCACTCAAGGCCATGCAGCAACTCAGCAGCCAAGAGAAAAAATAAACCTAAGTTTTTTGACCACCAGCCCAGTGTTCCTTATGCTGCGCCATGCACTGTGCCATCAGTGAGGTCAGCAGTTTTATATTCTTTTACACTTCCCATCATCATCATGCAAGAACACCTCACAACCTGTATTCTCATCTTGCCCCTAGAAAGTAAAAACTGCTTCTGTTTTCCTTTACATAAGAGGGGTTGAGATATGGAAAAAAGTTGGAGCTGCAGCCACAAATAAATAAATAAATAAATAAACAAAAGCGGCTAGACCATAATTTGTGGTTCTTATGTCCCAGCCTCAAATGCCATGCTCAGATTCTACTCAACCCCAAAAGTACCCATTCCATCAGCATAAATACATCTTCTCTAAGAAATCCATATTTTGGAACAGGGCCCAGATCTGAGGTCTCTTCTGGGCTGCATAAATGCCCTTATGAGAACATCATTCTCTCAAACTCTGTCTGGTGCAGAATTAAGGTACAAGAAGCCACAAAATATCTTCATCTCCTGCTAATGCAGCATCCAAAGCACAATTTTGATTCTTTTTGGTGCACGTCATTTGCTTTGGGAACAGTAGTAGCTGTCACATCAAATCACTGTCACATGCTTGGGGGGGTATTCACTCACCTGTACTGGTCCAGAGAGCCAACATCAGCATCCCCTAGCTATGCTTAGCACACCCAGGTCAGCTGCCTGCCCTCCGCTATGCCTGAGATCCCCAATCCAAACCATTCTCTCTCCACATCCATAGATAAGAGAAATGTTCACCTAAAACATTTAGGGCATTGTTTTTTTAAGGATTTTCTGTTAAAATCTCCTTAGCACTAAAAAACAGGCTAGGTCATGGAAACACAAAGCTTTTAGTTTCTCTAACAGTTGACAGAAAAAAACCTGGTTTCTTTGCAGAGAAAAACAGGCTGGGGTCAAGGACAGAGAGCCAAGGTGCTTTTTTCTAAAACATTGATTTGAAGCTGCTTTACACTTAAAGCAAAAGAGAAAGACAATAAATCCTAAGAACAAATCTGCTAAAACCACACCTACCATCTTAAAACTTACAGAGTTTTACCATAAATCTAAACTGCTCACATTAAGGTCCTCCTGCTGAGGCAGCCTAGGAGGACTATTCTCCTCACAAGGGGTTCCAGAGACACAAAAGTTAGTTTATTCCCCTGCTGCGCAGAGTCCCAAATGTTGGTTTATCCTCTTCCACAGCTGAAGGTTGACTTAGCTTTGAGATAGACACACACGCTGGACTGTCCATGCAAGAAGCCCCATGCAGTTACAATGACATGTCACACCCGCTCCATCTTTGCATGCGCAAGTCCCAGACACCGTCTGAACTACATGGAGACATTTCCATGTTCTGCTCCCCTTTTTGGCTGTACATCCACAGCTCAGAGTCACAAGGCAAGGCAGTACATATGCTGTTTGGAAAACAAAGCAGCAAAATCACAATGTCATCAATGAAAAGCAGGAAAGACTTCAACACTACTGAAAGGTGAGTGACAAGAGAGTCTTCTTTCTTCCCTCTGTGCCAAAACAGCACTGATACCCTCCACTACCACCACAGCAATCCAAGAACAGGGGATATCAGTTTTATGCAGTCACAAAACAAACACCTTGTTTAGAAGGCATTGTCCACATGCTGTCAACAGATATTTCGTGTCCATGCTCCTTAACACTTAACATCGGCATAGGCCTCCCACTCCATGCCAAGTGTACCCAATGTTTAGAGTCTTCTCCATTTTCCTTTTCCTTTTCTTTTTACCTTTCCCTTTCCCTTTTTTTCCTGGTAAACCTCATCTCACTTCTGGGAAGATATCAGCCAGGCAACTGGTGTCTTTGCTATTCAAGCACTTTCCAATGTTTCCCCTAAAAACCACTTAGATATTTCCTGAAAATTGCTCTTCTCCCTATCAGGATTACTTAAAGAAGGGGCAGCAGTGCAGGGTTAAGGCAAAAGGTATTTCTTGCAGGGAATACATTTGTTTTGCTCAAAAGTGAAGGTGGACTTTGTCAGACTTCTTTGCAAAGCTCTTCTGTCCCAGACAGCTTCCCAGGCTGAAGCTATTTCCCCCGGGGGCAGGAGCACCTTCTGAAATCAGACCTGGTTCCCACTCACTGCGTTTGTCATGCAGATTCCCAGCTGGTGTAAATTAGCATTACTTTACCAAAGTCAACGAAACTACAGAGATCTCATACAGCCTAGGTGTTGGTTGTAGGGCTGTTTTGTTTTTCTTGAGCTGTTTTTCTCTGGAACTGTTCTACATGAATTGATGATCTATACATAGTGAGTGCTATGATAGAGTTGCATCTCTTAAGTTATTTAGATAGCAGAGCTGTTATTGAAATCCTTTTGGAGATAAGTACTTGACTCTGGTTTTGGATTTAGCTCTAAGTCACAAAGAAGTAAGTATTTTCTGTTTCTTAATTTATGAATGTAAGTTTATGTCTATATATCCTATGCGCTACCTAGAATGTAGATTTTTAACTTTTTTCTTTCAGGAAGAATAGGAGCTTCCCTTGGTAAGTTAGAGCTATTGGCTAGTAACTGTTTTAACTGCTAAGGAATGCATATAATCTTTGGAATTCACTCTCAACAGAAGCAAACAGAATGTCAGGGAAGTTATCAAGTGGAAAAACTGCTATTTTATTGGCAGTAGTATTTAAAAAAGCTGGTTCCTAGACTAGCCCCTACCTGCTTATAACTCTGTAACTCTCTCTATGCGAGAAGTTAACAAAAGTTTTGGAAAACTATACCAAAAAAGTTATTGCAATAAGCTCTGCTTTTAAGATTAACACACTTTCTTGTTCTTTGAATGTTTCTTAGCATTATCACTGCCAAAGTACCTGTTTGTATTTCACTGGGGGAAAAAAAAAAAAGACAAAACAACAAAACCCCTCATCATTTTTAGCAAAGCCTAATTATAAAAAAAAAAAAAAAATAAATCTGGAACCCTCTCCATTTATTTATTAGAAATAATAGCAATCATAGCAAAAGCCTACTGAGAGCACTTTAAAGTAATCTTTACAATACTTATTAATTGTTTATATTTAATTTCCCCAAAAGACACTTGGAAAAGCAATTTACTCAAAAAGTAGGAGCACACAAGTTCAGGACACCCCCAGGAGCATCACATAGTAGCATCTAAACAAGCCCCCAGTGTCCTTTCTTTTTATAATTTCTTTCCCCAGGCTGTATCTTGTTAAAGTTTCCCTTCAATGAGAGCACTTTCTAGTCTCCTTTTTGGGGGGATGACCCTTTAAAATGAGGGGCAGAAGCATTGCAAAGGCCCTAAAGGGTTCAATTTGCAATAAGCAGTAGACTGCTAAATCTCTTTGTTCCAGATGGTGAATATCCTTAGTTCTTGTTTGTGAGCATTGAGTTGGATTGAGTGTTCTCAAACAAAGCCAGTTATGTCTTTTTTTTTCCCCCTTCTTTAAAGCTTAGAAGTTCTGTTTTCCTTTCGTAGCTGAATTTTCTTTCTCCTGAAAATTGTTCCAACCCACCTCCCTAACAAATCATCTCTGAGCAGACTTCAAACATGGAATTTTTTTTTTTTTTTCTGAAAGCTATAGATAGATCTGTTCTTGCACAGTTGCTTGAAAGTAATTCTCATTAATACAATATGTTAAATCCTGATCTTGAGAAGACTTTGATGTGTGGGCTTAGGAGCAATCAGGGATTGGATCTGTCCATTCAAAAGGGCTTGCCTTGGACAATGAGTTTGTGTATTAGGGCCTAGAGCTGTTAGTTTAAACACAAGTAATAGGATGAGGTTATTCCTGTATGTAAGTCTATATATAGGACCACACTTCTAGGCTTACACTTTTACCTGTGCGACTGTGTTGGTCTTAAATCCCTATGCCCTCTTCCTGCACAGTTCTGGGGCACTGCTTCATCCCTCTAGGATGTTAATAAGCCTCACTGGCAAGGAACAGAGCATTATTCTTTGATGGGTAGGTAGATTAAATATGCACGCATAATAGTAAATATTTATTTAGGTACCTGAGCTATTCTGATTAATGGCTGCATTTTTCCTTTAAACGATTTGAGTACTTTTTAATGGCAATTAATTAGTATTTATGGCATGATTATTTAATTTATTTCACTCTTCTGCTGTTAATACTGTCAAAGAAGCTGGAAACTCCAGGTTTTCACAGTTTTTTTCAGGTTGGTAAATATTAGAGTTTGCTTCTGTCTTCCTGGGGATGCCTGGGGATGCACAAACCAGCATGTCTTTGCTCTATTTCCTGGCACTTATTTACCAGCAGCAGAACTACCACCCAGGGAAATAGGACTCTGATCTTGCAAGCACTTCATGAAGTTTTTTAACTTTAAGTACACAAATAAACTTGTTGTGGTCAGCAGCAGCATAAGGATTACATGCATAAGTTTCCAGAATTGGGACCTCTAGGTCTCTCTAGTGACCTGCTTAGCTTGCAGTAATAACAGGGCAGCTCTCGATGGACTATGAAGAGAGATACCTGACGCCATAATCTGGCTTTGTAGGCCGTATGTAAATGGTGGCAGTTCAATTCATTTTTGCCTCCAGTTGTTGAAGTGAAAGGAAAATAAACAAAGCTTTCATGAAAATGGAAACAAAACCCCCCTGTGTATTGGTTGTGATAGGTGTGTCCACTGCAGAAACTATGAGCAAAGAGAATATAGCAATATTTACCTCCTTTCTTTGGCCTCTAAGGTCAGTTGTGATGACTGCAAACATCTAACTCCGGGTCTTGCCATTGCTGCGCAGGGACCCGTAAAAGATTTCTACTGTTGTTGCCCTCACGAAAACCTACTGAGTTCAAAAACCATTATCATTTCTGCTTTGGGTTAAGGTACAGAAATCAGATGGGATTTGCCATTGGTGACATAAGCAGTTTAATTTCTCCTTTGGCTTTTAGGCATGCTTTGACAGTTTGGTGGTTTTTTTTTTTTGTGAATGAGACCAATTCAGTAGTCAAAACTTTGGAGAGCCCTGTTACAGGGCTGGTTGAGACAACTCAAGAGATGTAGGGCTCCTGAGCTGATCTCGTTGCAGAAACTGCTCGCAGCCATGGGAAAACTTTGTCTCTCTACAAACAGAAAGGAAAGGCTCAGCCCCTTGCCTGGATTAGGCAGAGTTGGAGGCTGTCAGCCAGGAATGAGTTGATGAGAGCGGTCCTAATGAAGGAGTGGGTGAGACAATTAGTGCCAAGGGATAAATCTTACACAGACAGATCTCTTATTCTCCCATCCCCTACACTTCCCCCTCCCTTGACAGCCCTGAGTCAAAGCAAAGCAAACAGATGGGGAAAAATACGATTAGTTGCAGAGCCACCAGAAATCCAAACAATATTCCATCATGGGTTCTAGGCCAGCACACTAATTTATCGAGTGCGTGGAGCTATTGGAAGTGGCCCGGTGTGCTAACTCGGCAATAGATCATGATAAAAAACATAAGTGATCCGTTATCGCCAGGTTAATGCGCTTCACAATGCAATTCTGCCAGCTCGACAGAAACATCATTACATAACTATAATGATGCTCCACAAACAGAAGCCAGAGGAGAGAGAGGAAGGAATGAGACCTCAGGCTCTGGGTATTGCAAGAATTCCTGACAAAAAGGGCTGGGTTTTCAATTCATTTGAAAAGAAAAACAGGGAAACTGAAGCAAGTCAAGTCTCGAAGAGCAAAGATGTTAAGGAATCATTAGTTCAGAGTAATGAATGCTTTTTTTTTTTTCCAGTTCATCTGCCTGATTAGGAGTGTTGATAACCATGAAATTCACCAGATACTTGCTATTGTTTCATTTCTCAAGAGCTGACAGGGCTGTTCAGATCTGGATGCACTTTGCTGATAATGTGGATGAATCAAAAAAACGTCTTCCTGCCTGGCACATGAGCTCTTGCAGGCTTGAAAGAGAGGCTGATGTCGACAGGCAGGAGGAAGGGAGAGGAAGCTTTGACTGTGCAGCGCCTGGGACATGGATGCAGGGGGAATACATCAGTGTGTGCAAGTGTGGGAAGCAGACTCAGGCAGGGTGCTGGACACGGAGATGGTGATACAAATGGGGACAGAGGCAAAAATAGAGTACAGGAGCGTGGTACTGATGGATCATGTGCAAGCTGAGGGTGAGTGAGTACACACAGGCAGTGCCTTCAGTGAGATGAAACGCCTCTGTGCGGAGTCCCTGAGAGTGAGGAGGAATACATGCATGATAGAAAGCAACCACACGCAGGCGTGATGTGGCAGGTGACGTGGGCGATGTTCACGTGAGAGGTGGCACTACCATAGTACCAAGGGAAGGGAGTGTGAGTAATCATTGCATGAGCAGAGGCCGAGAGGGAAGTTCTTCTTTCTTTGCCTTCTCCTCCATTAGGCCCTGGAGACAGGACGGAGACCTGGTCTCCTGCATGCTGCATTGTTTTACCCCTGTATTGTTTTGCATTTTCTGGGTGTGACGTGTTTGTCTCTGGCATTGAGTAAAGCTTTTGCAGTTGGTATACTTGCCTGGGTATTTTTAGCAGGTGCTTTGCATTATAAATCCTGCTGGCTTTAACATTGTTGGATGGACTTGGTATAATTTACCTTTGGTTTAGCAAGAAATAGGAGCTGACTCAGGGATTAAGGCGTGTCAAGTCAACACAAATAAAAAATAAAGCAGGGGAGGATTAATCAGAGATGAATGCAACACAAGAGCTGAGTGTTAGTTGTGAGAATGGTGCAGAGGGAGAAGGAATGAAAACTCCTCTATTTGCTCCCTTCTTCTCTGAAGACACAACCTGACTTGACGTCACCATTGCCAACATGTCCTGTTGATATGGGTCTCTGCAGCTTGCAGAGATTAACAGCCCTCTGTTAAGAGCTCACTTTCTTTTCAGATCAGGTTTTGAAACTACACCTCTTAGTTTAGGAAGTTCCTGCTGTGGTTCCTAGATGGCAGGCAAGGTGACAGCCCTCAACCACATCTTGTGGTTTGTAGCTGTTCTGTGGTGTGGCTGTGAGCAGAGACTGGCTGCTGACAGGATGATTTAGGAGATGCTTTATTTGACACAGATTTCCTTCTCTGGCAGCAGAACTTTAATGCAGGCTCCAAACAACTTAGCCATACTGGAAAGTAGAGTTTCTGCAGCACTAAAGCTCTCCATGCAAGCTTGTCATGACGGGGAGGATGCTGTTAAGTAAAACTACGTGGGTTTTAAATATAGGTTCCTGTGACTTTAGAGAAAGGTGTAGTGGTGGTTGCAAGGTTGCGCTGAAAAACCTATGGAAAATGAGGCTTGTCTTCTGTGGCCAATCCCTACTTCTTTTCCTGAAAATAAAGGACCCTGAAGGTTTCAACACGTGAACAAATTCTAAATCTTCCGTCTTCCCTGAGGATGAAGAGGGTTATTGTGTTCAAACTGCTGGGGTTCATGTTTTTGCCATGTAGCAAATCCTCCGCATGTAATCCTTCAATGAGTGTGGGGTAAGCTATCTTGCATTACCACCTTGTGTTCAGTAAAACTGTTCATATACCCATATGGACTCTCCAGAAAAGCTCCTGCTGTACACTTCAGGCTTTCATGTTGCTCTGTTCATATCCCACCTTTCATGGCCAGTGTTGGGCTTCAGCCAGAAAATAACAGAAGTAAAGATAGATCAGTGTTTTTTGATCTTTTTGTTCCTATTCTATCTGTGCCCTTGCCTTGTCAGAAATAAATGGTTACAACAGGCCTTGAAACAATATATTTCATAGCCTTAGGTTGGTTTCTTACGAATTATTGTCATCATTGAAAATCTCTTCATATTTCCTTTCTTTTTATACTGGCAAGAAGATGTGAGGACTAATTTAGAAGGAGATAATAACAGCAGTTTTATGTGCACATGAACATGTACATATTCTTTCTCAAGGTAGTGTAAAAACTGTGATTAGTTACTTAGATTAGTTATGCTTCAAATTCCCAATCAAAATTAGATGTTTGTTGTGCTAGTCACAGCAATATCACAGAACAAAGCGCTCTTCCTGCCACAGCAGCCTCTGATAAGGAGGGTGGAGATAGTAAAGGGCTAAGGGCTCCAAAATACATTAAAGTTAGCACAGGACAGTTAGTTTGGATCCCTTCCCTGCATGAGTTGTGTGGCAGTCCTGGAGTGATATTGCCTTGTTGAATGTGCAGAGTCCTAGCAAGCAACAGAGCGCAGATGAAGAATGATCTATTTGCCAGACTTCTGAACTTTAGTGAATACAGAAGCGTGAGATGTTGCATACTGGCTTGTATGATGGAATGGTTGTCTGTCAGTTGAGATTCTGTGACTGTTGGGCAGGAGCACACAGGGTACTGGTCCAAAATACTGCTTTCATAAAGGCTGGGCTTCCAAATTCTTTATGCTGTGCCTTTAGGTGGGATGACAATGTACAAGTCTGAGGTGTCTTCACAGTTTTAAGAGCAACTGGCATCTTGTCTATTGACTCGTTTAATTCCTCTCCTGTGTTAAGTACAGCCCTCCTGTTGAACTATCTCCTCTGGTAGTGTATATGAGCCTAAGGGAAACTGTTGCTAAGATTCCTTCAGAGAGTATGGGATATTTTTTAATTCATTTTCTGTAGGAAGAACAAAGAAAGAATGGAAATATTGAACTTCTTTTCCCCACCATGGTGTCATGAAAAGGAGATGGGAAGGAGGGATAATGCTGGTGCAGTGGAATATGAAGCACCTATCATTGTGCTTGAAGACTAAACCAATGAAAATCCCAGTCATACAAAATGCTTTATATCTGATCTTTTACTGTAAATGTCATGTAAAGAAAGGATCTCTGATATTTCAAGGAGCAGCAAAGTCTGTGATGACATGCTGGTATCAAGATTTGCATATTTATTATAGATAAGCTGTCAAAATGTATGTTGTCAATTTCACCTTATACTCAGAATTTAATGATGCACATAAAGGACAGAAAATCTTTAATATTAATATTAATATGATTTTAGATTATAAGACTTCATTGTGGATATCAATCACCTAACCCTTAAGGACATGTCACTCAAGTTGATATAGTTTATAGAAAATTAATGTAATCCATTCTGTATGATCTATTGTAGGATCAGGGGGCTTGGGAGGTGTTCAGGAAGTAGGCAGGGGCATTCCATTATTAGTCTGCATTACTTTCTTAGATACATTTAATTCTTTGAGTAAATTAACTCTCACTGACCTGGGCTTGTTTGCTGTCTTTCATGTTACTGCTGAGGTGTTATGTGACCTCTAACCTGAAGAAGAGTTTGCAGCTGCTTTAATGGTCTTCTGTTGGGTCAGTGTATGCATAAGTAGATTTTATTTCATCAATAAAAGTTGATCTTGGAGAAAATACTGTACTTCCACTTGCTACTTGATAGTTTTAAAGGGGACGGCCATTACAGCTTACAAGCAACTAAAGGTGAAGAAAATGCAGGAAAGTAGTGAAGAAGTGTAAGTAACTCCTGTGATTGGCATGGTGGAAGAATGTAAGCTGTAAAAAGAGGTCTAAGGCCCTCAAGTTTCTTAAACTTAATTGTTGCTGTATTATGGAAAATCACCCTGATATTTGGAGGAAGGCTTTAAAAAACATTTATAGGCCTTGTCTTTTTGTTTTCATATCTTCTTCCTTATGTTTAAAAAGGCTCAGTCATTGTAGTCATCACCAAATCAAGCTTCTTACACCTCCTTTCGGCAGAAGTTTCCAGATAGTATTCAGAGAGGAGGACTAAGGTTTGCATCTTTTACTGGTATGTAGGGTATTTGCTGCTGTGGTCTATTACCCGGGTAGCTGACACCAGCAGCTCCAGTGGAGTTCACATACAGGACCTTCAGGAGAAAATGTAACTTAGACTAGGTTGCAATGACTAGATCTGTTTTCTTTTGAGCAGGGGGTCTGAAGAAGATCGTTGCCAGCTTTCCCTTGCAACTCCTCTATGACTAGAAGTAATTTTTGGGTGAAATACCTAGGACCAATTTTAAGCTCTGTCACAGATGGGATAGAAGTTAAATATCTTGAGAATGGTGCTCCTTTTCATGTGCATCTCTGCTGTCCCACCATTTGTTTACAAGTTCAGTCTCTAACTTTGCTGGGACATGGCTGTCTTGTATCACAAGTACGCACAACAACTAGGTATAGCCACTTGATCTTATTTTACCTTGCTAGTGCTTATGTAGCATGTCTGGTCATCTTGCTGACCCTCATCTCCCTTGGCATCAGTTCAGAGGGAGGAGAATTAAGCCTGCTCCTGAAACCACATATTCAGTATAGTTTAGTGTTGCTGGTCCAAGAAGATGGTGTCCAACATTAGAAATGAGATTTTGTTTGGATCCTTGCTTTGACGCTACTTATGCTTGGGCCTTTAGGAAGCAAACCACCCATCACAGAGCTTTAGTGTTACCTTGTAAACTGCAGGTCCTCTGAGGGGTGCCTAAATTCATAGAGGGCACCTGGGCACTGGCACCATGGTGGGATGGGGAAGAAGAAAGTGGAAACTACCACATTAATATTCCAACCAGCAGAGAACCTTAATGTGAATTTTCAAGCATGAAAAGTAGGTGATGTGAATCTCTGCCTTTTTTCCACTTCATAATACCTGCAGCAAACAGGTAGGGGAGCTCTTATATTTAGCACATGAAAGTACCAGGAAACCCTGGCTGTGTGGGCTGGATCGATGTAGTTGCTGCAGGAGTTTACACACGTACGTACTCCTCTTATCTCTGAAAAAAACAGTATGCACAAACTCAATAAATTTAAAAAAAAAAAAAAGACAGGTTGAAATGAAGAGGGGGCAAGGATGGCCTGAAAGAACTGTAGCTTTAAAAACGCCTTCCTTTCATCATGGCTTTTAATGGAGCTGAGTTTCCACAGATCCTATGTTAGCAGCTTGGTTTCTGTCCAATATTGGGGTGGAGATGAAGAGATTGAATTGCATCTTGTTTGTATAAAGTAGTTAATGGATGAACACCTAGAGCATGCTTCCTTCTTTTAAATTGCTTCACTAGTACAACTTTTTCTGCACATTTGCAAAATGCTGAATAGGGAGATCTTTCTCAAGGAGTTCATGTCTCTAGAGCTACTGTAAAAACAATAAATTCCAAATTCTATCTTATTTTGATGCTGTTTACCTCTTCATTTTTATTATTTGGTTTTGTTTTGTTTTGTTTTTTTCTCCCTACCTCTTTTCTCTTGCTTGCATATTTAGGACACTTGCTCATCTACATACTTGTCTCATCTATTTCCTGCAGGCCTCCTGCATGGTAGTATAAACAATGAAATAACCTGATCAGCCAAACACGTGTGCTCTTTTCTTGCCTTGTGCATTTTCTGCTTGTTGTATCTGTTTATCTCCTTGTCTCCAATATCTGTTTTTATCTATTAGTATGTCTTCTTTCCCATGTTTTATCCGTTAATACCTCTTGTTCATCTGAGGATAAACTCAGTAATAATTGCACTATAAAATGAAGAGTACACTACATGTCTCTTATTGCTCAGGGGTCTGTTAATTGGAATTTATAAAGTTCAATAAACAGTAATCCAATAAGACCTAAACTCTTATTCATTTATCTTAGAGGTAATATCCAGGCTGCCAGCAGCATGCTGGAAGTGGCTGAGCCACAAGCCACGGTCACATATGCAGAATGGATTTGTCTTTTTACCTCTCCACAGTAGGTATCTGCAACTGTGAGTATCCCAGCAGCCACATCACCTTTGGTGGAGACTAATGGTGGATGATATTTTTCTCTGTTTGGGAGGCTTTGAAGCAACATGCTAATAAGCAACTTATGCAAAGCATAACAAAATAGTGTTTTCCCTTATAATTGGACCTGGCTGGCAGATCCATGCAGATGTAGTTGGTCCTAAGACTCCAGTTTTCCCTTTTTTCAGTTGGACACTGCTCACTCAGAGTTAATCTGAAGCACTACTCTTTTTCTCCCCTCTGAATTCTGCCTGTTAAATGTTTGCCATCTGCTAGTGGCATTTGCTTTCCTCCTTCACTCTGGCCTAAAGCACTGTTTATTAATCACACTGGGCATCACTGATTTTTCAACTCATGCTATGTTTTAGTGGAGGGTGAGGACATCGAGCAGCTCTGTGATATCTCTCTGTACTAAGCTCTGCACACATGAGTCCTGTGTTTTCTGCAGCCCACTGCAGTTGCAGCCAGTGATGGAGTCCAGAAGACAGTGATCGGGTACTGTCCCTAAAGCTGTCTGAGGAGTGCAATGCAGATATGGGTGAGATAGAGTCATGTTTCAAGGCTTCTTGTTGACTAGCATGGGGCAGATTGAATAGCCCTGCATTTTGGTAGCAAACAATTAAGTCTTCTGTAATACAATCCCTGCGGATGTACCAAATATATCTTGGTGATAATGCAACTTAAATAGCAATGTATTGATGGGACAGGCTAAACAGATACACTGATATCCAATAATCAGGTATCATGTTATCTGTTTGGGAGCAAAAAGTGGTAGGACCTGAAAGTGTTTTTCACAGGATGCTGGGAATTGTAGGCAGCATGCAGGGGAGGTATCTGGCTGACTCATAACAAGCCTTTTAATGAGTGGTAAAATTGTGTTTGCTGGTAGCTGAAAGACAGACTGTGGAAATATGGTTTGCCAAACAACTTTTTCTGAAAGCCCTTTGAGGGTTATTTTTTAACCCTATAATTATTTCAGGCATTTAGTCTGAGTTTATCAAGGTAAATATATTGTTTAGAAAACCCTTTGAAAAATAGCTTTTCAGTATCTCTAAGTGTTTCCCAGGAAGCCTCACAGAAACCTTTCCAACAGTGCCTTTGCTCCTCATAAATAGTTGCTCTAGGCCTGACAGAAGAGGCCTGGAGTGGGGATTGCACAGCTGAGGGTAAGAAGACTCATTGTTTCCTAACTCTTCTGCAACTTGAAGCAAGACAGCCTGTCAGCCTCTCACTAGCAAAGCAAGACTAATGCTGATGGCTTCTCCTATTAGAAGCTCGCATTGTGATTCTCCATTATTGGGCTGTTGGGGCTCTCAAAAAGTAGTTTGATCTTAGTTCTGTGGCAATTATACCTCTGATTCCAGTGGCTGGACTTCCTTAGTTGTAACTTGCAGTGGGGTAAGAGCATCCTTCTAAGATTTTGAAGCAGTGGCATTATGGCAGCCGTTTCTACATCATTGCTTATGCACTGATGAGCTTTTTGCAGCATGATGGGGTTGGCAGAAGTTCCTCAATTCAAAGTGACTAAGCAAATGTTTAGAAAACTCCATTCAAAAGTTTGGCTTTTTTTTAGTCTAATGCTGCTACTTTGAGGTCAGCAAGTCTTTGAGATGCAGACAGCAGAATTTAAGAGGGTATATTAGGGACAGAACATACATATTTGTTGTGTTCTTGTGCTTTTTCACTTAATAGCTATTACTGACCACTGCTAGAGACAGGATACTGGGGTAAATGGACATTGGGCCTGATGCAGCAGGCTGTGGTTCTAAACAGCTCTCCTGAGACCCCTCTTTCTGCATTCACTGGCTGCATAAATAACTTTGGGCCATCATACTCCGTTCTGAGAGCCTCAGCTGTGTCTTTAAAGGGAGGTAAGAGGAATCTGTGTCTCCAGGTTTATTCTAGACAAGTAAAACTGAAACCATAATGGTGAATGGCAAATGTTCTCCAAAACCCAGAACTGATGTTGGGTAAAATAGTATATTTCGTGCTCTTTTATTTTGCTGTGTTTCTGTAATGAAAAACTGGCTACTGAAGAATACTGGACTTGCGTAAAGCCTTAGTTAATCAGTGCAGCAACTGCAACAATACATTAAATCCTTTCTTCAGTGTTGCAACAGCTTAATATTAGGTGTTAGAACAACATGTCCCTGATTTAAGAGTATTCACTTTTTTAGGACTGTTGAAAAAATGCAGGCTCTGGTGGTGAGGAGAAAAAATTTTTAGCAGCTTTAGTGCAGAAATGGACAAAAATCATACCCTCAATTCAAAGCTTCAAAGGTGTAAAGTGAAGGCTCATTATGACCTGTTCTGTCAAATGAAGCATGGTAGTTGTTCAGAGGTAATATGCTCATCTATTATAATGCTTAAAACAGGCAGTGTCATAAACTTTTTTAAGCACCTAACACTACAGAAGCTGTGCACACTGGTAAAGTCACTAGTTAACATCTCTAAATCATGTAAAGCTGCCAGTGCTGTATTCTTTTCTGATGTTTTCAAGGTGACCTGGCATTCTTTCTTATAAACTGGATTTTTAAGTTTTTTGTTTTGGGTTTTTTTTTAAGAATGGAAATGCATCTCTGGGGTGGTGCATAATAGCTTGTTAACCATGTTGGGGCACTCTTCCTTAGCACTGTCCACTTAGTAGTTAAAGACACAGGGCCTGACCAGAATAACAGACTGAAGAATTTGGTTTTGACTATCATCACAATATTACCACCTTTTTCAGTAACACGGGCAGGGGCCTTTCTTTCATTGTTCTTTTATAACCATGAAGCATTGGTTCAGCATAAAAACAGACAGGCCCATGATATCTTCCAGGAGTTTTTATAGCCACAACAGCAATTTGAATGCTACCCTTTTGAGAAGGGCAGTAGGATTTGAAATGCCAGGGGCAGTGTTGATCCCTTGTCGGCTTCACCTCTTTGAGAAAAGATAGTACTTCCAGGAATGGAGGTTGAAGTTTCTGTAACTTATTTTAAATAGGTGACTTAAGCTAGACTTTTAATGCTATATATAGGCACCTAAATGTGTGGCCTAGCTTTCAGAGGTACCAAAT
Source organism: Psittacus erithacus (assembly GCA_009867235.2). NCBI lineage: Eukaryota > Metazoa > Chordata > Aves > Psittaciformes > Psittacidae > Psittacus > Psittacus erithacus. The sequence goes on from WYDI02028773.1 coordinate 89,969, forward strand.
ACACAGCAGATCCCACTGAAATCAATGGGGCTATCTTTATGCTCAGCAAGTCTGAAAAATCATGCCACTGTTTTAATAGGAGCATTTATTTCTGGTTCCCATAATATGTCATGGTAAGGTACGCCCAGGCCAGGATTTTACGGAGCTCAGTGTTTTGAACAGGAGCTTCTCTCCTGCTTTGGTTTATTCTCTGCACACTGTAGTTAGCCCCAGTCTATCCCCCAAACCTCATTCCCTCCCTCCCTCCCTCTCAGAACTGCAGTATTGCTTCACTGACCATGTCAAAGGTTCACTTTGTTTTTGTAGAAGTCTTTTGGAGACCACTTAATGTCACTTAGTGTTTGGCTACAGTGTTTGTTTTGAATCAGATTAATTAGGTTTTCCATGACTGTTGTGTTAAGAGCTTCTTGATACATGTGTTCTGGACATGTCTCATGGACAGTCTTTAGAAATGTTTATGCTATGGTGGTGTTTGTTGCTAATTGCTGTGATTTGTTGAGGCATGGGACAGCTGACTGATTTCACTGTGAGCTAGGGCAGGCAGGAAAATAGTAAATTATATTCTAAGGGGAAAATAAAGTAGGAATCAAATGGATTGCAAGTTCTAATGAGATTTTTTTTAAGTAGCAATTATTTTGAAAGGCAACTAAGAAAAAGGGACTTTTTGAGAACCAAGCAAAAGTTGTCATGTTTTAGAAATAATAAAAACTTACAAAAGAAACTTAATTGCTCCCTGCAGCTATGTTAAAAGTGAAAGGTGCCTTTACAGGGAATTTGGAAATATTAAACAGGGGTGTCCAATATCTGACAATGCTGTTGTCTCCCAAACTCCCTTAAAAAAAACCAAAAAAACCAACAAAATACCTTGTTGACAATTCATTCTTAAGAAGTACAACATCATTTCTAAAATCTTCAATGACTGCCAATGAGTTATAAAACTGTGTAGCTAAAAAAGTAGATCGTGGCAGCTTTGTTGCTCTCCTGGTTGCTAAACTTGAATGAATCTGTAAGGAGTTGCCTTTTCTTTTGCCTATTAAGAATGTCTTCCCTTAAAGATCCTGCATGTTTTTAGTGATGACATTTCCTTGAACTGATCAGACTGTCAAAATTGTGCCTGAAGCTGGGGTTTATCTCTGAAAATATGTTCATCTCCATCAGTGAGAGGAATCTGGTTCTCTGACATGTTTTCTCTCCATGGATCAGTATTCTCCTTAATATCTGAAAGCTGATGGCTTCTGACTGAAGGTTTGGGATATAATCTGAATTATAGTGCAGAGAAATTGGTGGCAAAAGTGCTATTTGTGGAGCACTGGGATAAAGAGTGAGGTTTTCTTCCAAATACTGGGGAAAGCAAACCTTGTATGTTCCAATTGCCGATAGTCATAGAGATTATGTTTATAATATAATAGATATAGACATGAAGCTGGATATCCAGAGTCCAAAATTTCAATTTGGCAGATTGCTTATGTATTAGTAGCTTTTTAATTTTGGTCATATTGTTGTCTGCTTGATGTATGTAAATTTGATAGTGTGCATCTTTCACACTCTGCTTAGCTCAGGGCTGCTGCCAGTGTGGTCAGGGTGATATACTGCAATGAAGTACTGGGATAGATGCTGTTGTAGAGTTAGTACAATTTTAGCCTGTCAGCAGTTCTTGGGGTTCCTGGTCTTGGCATCTCGCCTGTGCTCTGTTTCTTTGACTGTTGAAATGCCAACTTTACTCACAGATCTGTTCATATACCAGCCATTGTCTGGGGCTGTTTTGTCTGAATTGTGTTGCATGTACACTCCTCAATTTTGAGCATGCCTAAACTGTTTTCTGGGTGGTCCTTTTCTCAATGGGAAAGAGGCTTTTTTTCTTTCCTTTGAGAACAAGAACAAATGATGTTTAATGGTTGAGGACTTTCACATCAGATAACACATATCAAGAGAAGGAATGGAAAGGAGGGATCCTGTCCTGTACTTGAATATGCAAGTGTGCTGGGAATAAGGTGCCAGCCCCTTTTCCCTTGCCTTTGCTGCACACCTGCATGAAACTTACTCTACCCATACCCAGATAATCTGCAACTCAAATCTCTTTTGTGTATCTGGAACAAATTGTGCTGGCCGTTTGCCATGCACTGAAATCACACAGTTTTTCATTACATTCTCAGAAGCCTTAATTAGTGAATAAGGCAGCTGTATGCTCTCAAAAATACATCTATCAGTACAAACTGCTGCCTGATGGTCCAAAATAAAACATGCCAAAATTTCTTTCATGCTTTCTGTTCTATTTGAGCTCATGGGCAGGTAACTGAGGGAGGGAAAGACCTGAGAATCTTGTTACCTTTGCAATTTATGTTCATTACCAATAAAGAAGAAAAGACAGAATGCATCTTTAAATTGTCTTTCTGATTAAAATGATCTGTTTCTCTATGAATTTGCACTCCTTTTTGTCTTCTCTATTCATTCACCTGGTATTTTGCAGCTCCTATTTTCATGAGCTCTGCTTGTTTAATGGAAAACTTTTCTGATCTTCACCCATTAGTTCCACAGTGCTGTTTGTTAGTGGAGCAGAAAAAGAATGCCCGTCTCCAGATATTTCTAAAGAGAGACAGGCTTTAGGGTGGCCTTTACCTGTCTCAGGGAGTCGACCAAAAAAGAAGTGCTGTTATGTGTCTCTTCAAATGGCTCTGGTCTTTTTTTAGTTAAATAAATTGGTCCAGGGGTGATTCTCACAAATCCACTACCAACCCCTCTATCATGGGGAGAGGGAAGGGGCAAAATAGGCCCCTTCCCCTGGTTCCAAAGTATTTCTGATAAAAAAGTTTCTACCAGCTTTGAATCTGAGCTGCTGCCAGGGGTTTATCCTCCAGAATTCCTTGTGGGATAATGAAACACAATGCTTGCTTTACAGAGGAGAAAATAAAACCCTCCTGTCACCCAGAAAGCCTGTGGTAAACCTGAGAACTGAACATGTATCTTCCACATCAGCAGGCAGCATGGCATTGTTCTTATTTTGTGATGTGTTTCACTGGAAGGAGGGAGAGAGCTGGTTTAGGAGGGCATCAAGGGGTTGCAAATGCACACCAGTTTCTCCTACCTCCCTTAGCCAGGAAATGACCTAATGATGTGAACTGGCAGAAAGTGACAGAAAGCCCAAAGGAGAGGTCTTGAAATATTTCTGAGTTTTGTATGAAGGACTGGAAGGGTGGAGATCCATCAGTCATATCACATTTTGTCTTGTTTGTACTGTGTTTTTACAGCAGGAGCTGAAACATCGTGCTTGAGAGGTTGGGGGAGAAAGTTGTTTCCTTTGGAGACAGAGGGTGATGTGTGGTGGAGCAATGAAATCTGACCTTGCTGACTGTGTGTATATTACATGTACTTGTTGGCCATCTTTCTTTTGCACCTCTGAACCCTCAGATCATCCATGCACCTCTGCTTTCTTGCTCATCCAGATCACCTCTGATCCATTTTTAACAAAGTTCTAGTACAAATCTTGGCTGTCCATGAAGGTCTCAATGTAAGATTCAAAGGTGAGGCAGACATCCACCTGAATGCTGTCTGGGTCATCTGAAGAAGACTCAAAGTTCAGCCTATGAGTCTTGCTAGCCTGAGCTGGTGTTAGGTCTCTTAGCTAGTCTACATCTCAGAGCTCATCTGCCTTTTGAAGATCTGTAGTTGGAGAAATCTTCACTGAGAGAAGGCTAACAAAAAGTTCAGCTTTTTCCAGTTGCAGGTTTTAGGAAATCCTGTGCTTTTAAGTAGTACAGTGCAGATAAAGGCTGAACAAAAAGTGAACAAAATATCCCAAACAAGACTAGATCTTGACCTCTTTCCCCCAAGCTCCTTATCATCTTTCTGCTTTCTGGACAGTACTTTGAGGTTTTAGCTGTGGTTACATAGGAACAAAGAGAGTTGGCAGTCAACAGGACTGATAAATAGAAGGCACTGTTAATTGTAATGTTCTTGCCATTGAATTAAAAAGTAAACTAAAATCAGCTCATCTGAACTTCATGGTATGAGAGAAATACAGCCTTCTGGCCTGGTTTTCTGTCCATTAGCAGACTGGTAACATCTCTCAGGTGTCATGTTCTTGCTCAGAGGTCGTCTCAGTGGCTGTGGGAGGATATAACGGAATTAGATTTTAAGGCTTCTATTTTGCCTGAAAATTCTCATGCCTGAAAAAGAGGCAACATAAAAAATAGGGGTTATTCACAATGGCAGTAGTACTATTAATTGGTACCTTAATAGCCTACGGGAAATGAGTGGGAGTATGTATCTTACTACTAATGGTGAGCAGAGGGACACCATGAAGAAACCTTTGACAGCCCCAGTGGTTTCTGTGGTTTGCCTTGTCCATGGTGTATTCATCTGACCTCAAAATGCACTTTGGCTGTGGGTAAGAGCTGAAGGAAACACAGGGTGAACAAGTTGGACAGGGGATTAACCCTGAGAGAGGTGAATTGCATACACAGCTTTGCTATGCTGCTTTTTGTTGACCTTAGCCACGTCACTTCATGCTTCTCCAAGTCTTTGTCTTCTTATTAGGAAATGGAGCAAATACATGGACATACTTCGGTGCTTTAAGATTTACCTAGGAAAAATCCTTTCCAAGAGCATGGTAGGGTTAACACGGTAGGTAGATAGAGAGCTGTGTCTTCCTGTACCCCTTTTCTGGATAAACAGGATGTCATTCTCTCAGGCTGTCAATGCAGTAGCTGTCACTTGTCAGAAACACTAAATTTGGATGCAAAATGTATAATTGTAGAAAAAGTAAAATGTAGCAGGGTCAAAAGAGGGGGTGGTGGGAAAACAAGATAAGTTGTTTATGTGGAGAAGGAAGGTGTGTGTGTGTGGGGAAGTGTTTGGTGAGCTTCATAGACCACTTCTTCCCAGTTGCTAAGGGGTGGAATTACTTTACATGAAGATTTCAACTGCTAGCTTCTAGCGAAAAACATTAGCTGCAATAGAAGCAAACCCATATATTATGGAACAGCACTTTCTGTAATTTTTTTGAGGCACACATTAGTAAACACATCTAAAATTAGAGTTCAGCATCAGAACAATGAGTACTAGCTCTTCATATTCTCTGCTCAGAGATTCTGATGGTTCTTTTTTCCTTCTCCGGATCATAATATAAGTGTGTGTGTATATAATTTATTTATATTTTTAAAAGGAACTTTCTATATTTCCATCTGTTCCAATTAAACTGAATGGAACAGCTTTTGTAAGTAAATGGGGTGGGGGGGGAGGAGAGAAGTGAGTAAAGAGGAGAAAATTGCTTAAAATGCAAACCTTGAATGGAAGAGGAGGAAATATTTGTTGCTTAGCACCAGGATGAAAAATTATCTTCTCTGTACAAAAAGTGGGAAGCAAAATTGTTATTCTTGCCCCTCTGCCTTCTTTTCTTCCCTCAAAGCACTTCCAGCCATTAGCAAGAAATCCAGGTTGGGAGATCTGAGTACACAGTGTCACACAAGATGTCAACATAGCATTGCTTCTGTAGCAGATGACATTTTCTGAAATAGACATGTCTTTGGAGTTAAAACAGACCCTACATCACCTTGCCATGTTTTGAATGAGCTGATACAGACCAAAGAGAGGGAAGATCATGGTCATTTTGGACAAGAACTCCTAGTGATTTTGGGCAAGATGCTTTTTGTTAGAAGCTACCAGTTGAAATCTTCATGTAAAGTGATTCCGCCCCTCAGAAGGAAGAAGTGGTCTATGAAGTTCGCCAAACACCCCTGAACCCATCCAGAAGTCTCTCAATCTCAACTATTCTGTGATTGTGGAGATGGTCACTGTTGTGTGCGCTTCCTTGGTTTTGAGAGGATTTAGGTTTGTTCCCTGTCTTGGAGATTTGCTGAATCCCTCTGCTCTGTGGAAATTCCTGACCAGAAACAATTTTACGGTGAAGCACCTAAAAATCAGTCTGTCACTTTGCTGGTAAGCAATGATAAGAGCAGGCCAATGGTACTCTTAAAGGAAGTATGTTTTTTCTAGCTTTTTCTTTTTTTCTTTTTTTTTTTTTTTGTGTTTGCTTTTGGGTTTTTTGTTTTGTTTTGGTTTGGTTTTGGTTTGTGTTTTTTTTCTTTTTTTTAATCTTTTTCTCCTCTAAATGGAATGGTTTTGAGTAGCTCTGATTAAGAACTTGTACTGCTTTGTCTCCAGGCTTTTTGGCTGCTTTGTAGCTCCACTTGCAGGTGAACTGAGGTTTCTAGAGCTGGTAGTAGCTTCTCTGCTTTTGTCCTTCTCCACCCTTTACATGAGGGGCTCAGCAGAAAGCTGGAGGCTCTCATCCTCTGTCTCCCCTGGGGTTCTGCCTCACAGGGTGGCACTCTGAAGGTGCACCCATACTAAGACCCTCATTCAGCTAAGTGAGAAGTCCATCTGGACTATTTAAGCCCTTGTCACTCCACAGCAGAGACTCGAGCCTCTTTCATGGACAGAAGTTGCATGCGGGTGGGAACCCTTGTGTTCTTTAGGTCTGTAACCCCCTCCTTCCATTCCCCCTCTTCCCATGTCAGTGTTTTGTTGCCATGGAGACAGTAATTACTCCAGGAGGTTTCTAGACTCTGCTGAAGCTCCCATCAGTCTCGACTCCCACCTGGGGAGCTCCTGACATTGAGTTAAAGGTCAAGTCCTCATGTAAATGTTTTCCTTTCTGAAATGAAATATTTTACCTATTTTGTGTGACTGTGGCAGCAGCACACAAAACAATTTGTCAGAAGCCAGAGCTGGGACACTTAAATTCTATTCCCTTCAGGTATGTGGGAGTAGGGATGGAAACAAAAAAGCCTCGTAAGTCATATTTTAGTCCAAGTTGAATACTTGCTTCCCTTGTGCAGAACATCGCACGTGTGCTTTGCCATTCTCTTCCACCACCCTCCCTCCAGCTTTTCAGAGCTTCTTGTTCTCATTAATTTGTTGTTTGCTCTCCTGCCTACACGTAAAAGCTGGGATGAAATCATTTTTATTGATGTTAGTCATAGGCTGACACAGCCCTAGAAAGGAGCCCCTGGGTCAGTGAGGCTGCCCCCCTGTTATTGCAGGGAATCACGTCATTTACTTCCTTTCATAAACTATCTGCTAAAAGCCAGAACAATCACTTTTTAAATGATTGTGAGGAAGGAGGGGGAGTGAAAACACCTCAGCCCCTGATGTTTATTGCATAGAGGGTAAAGAAATGGAGATCTGATGGTAGAGCACTTAGAATAAGAAATTGGAAAATGTGGGTCTCTTGGTTTCCTTTCCTCAGTTAACCCATGCAGTTGGCTGCTTGGATGCATTATCCATCTGTGTCAGACTAGCCAGAGTCAAAGAACATCTGGTGCTGAAATACCAGTCTTTTTTCAAGAGAAGACCATTACAGTCTTGGATGGTGCTCTGAAATTCAGGTACCCAAGTTCTGCTTCTGGCTTTGTCTTGGACTCTCCCTAAGTAATCTCAGACAAATTGTTTTCTTGTCAAGGTCTACACCATCAGCTCATCCATGATGCAGATCACCTGCAGCTTTTCTGGGAGGGAAAGGCAGAAAGAAGTGAGTCTGTGATGGGTCCTTCAGAAGGAAAAGCTCTGCTAAACAGTCCTCCATCCAAGCTGCTGCCTGTCCTCTGTGCCGCTGGCACGAGTGATGCCGAGGTCAACTGTGCTCCTGTCAGAGGCAGACTGGAAAGCAGCAAGTGTAATTTATGAAGGCTTGGCATGCAGTTAAGTGTGAAGTGATGGAAAGTGTGGTGGATCACTGCACTGGTGCACTTGAGTTGTGCATCAGGCACATATCCATGCAAGTTCACATCCAGTTCATAGCCAGCCCTGAAAGCATAAAAAATGGCAGCACTCCCTGCTACAGCATTGTCAATGTCAGATGATGCCATGGGGTTTTGCTCTTGATATCTTTCAGAGCTTCTCAGCAAAGCATACAACTGTAATTAGTTGACAAGCTGGCTGTGATGAAACTGGTCTTTTATAATACCCTTGTGTTTCACTGGCACCTTTGATCCTGAAGTGCTTTACAAAACTGTGCATATGCACAGAGGAAACCTTTAACTTTAGCACTGACATTCAGTTGCTGCTGGGGTGATGTGCAGTAGGTGAGTAAACAGCAGCGCTGCCCAGCAGCTGCAGTGGGTGCTGGAGAAAGATGCAGCAATGCACAGAAGTGGCAGAGGAGTTTTGGGTAGGCAACTTGCATGACTCTGGGTAGCATGCCTGAGTGAATGCCTTTCACTCAAATATTGGAAAGAGCTTTTGAAGTATGTTAGCACATTGTTTCTAAACCAGTGTGTTGAGCTAGGAAGCTTACGATCAGGAAAGGTAATTCTAGTGGATCAAGTGCACTTGGCTAGTTTCTTTCAGATACTGACTCAAAGAGCGCAGGGCTTTTTTTTTAACAGCTAAAGCTCAGGATACAATGTAAGCTTGGCCAGTGAAGTTTAGCTGCTGGAGAATACAACAGTGAGAGCGGATTTATGCTGGGTTGTATAGACAGCAATTTTAGCATTGGTTGAGTTTAAAATGCATAGGACTGGACCTCTAAAGAGGTAGCTCTTTGAGCTGATTATTTTTTGTGAGACGAGTGCTCCATTTGCTGTCTCTTTTAAAATAAAGCTAAAACCATTTTATAGGATTGTATGTGGGGTTTTTTGTTTGGTTGCAGCTCAAGGCTCTAAGCAGAGCCTCTTCAAGGGGGAGAGTTTACCCTGGAAAATAGTGTCTTCCAGAAAGGTTGTGACTAGTTTAAACTGCTTCTTACATCAGCAAATCCACATCTTGCATCCATTTGTTCTGGACAGAAATAGGCATGATACAAAACAATGTTAGAGTGCAAGTCTTTGTCTCGAAGTCAAAGTATGGTCTGGCCTACAGATGACCTGCTATCAAACAGAACTTATGATGCCAGAGATCGGAGTTTGTTAGTCCAGTCAAGCAGGCTTTAAGTTTAGCAGTCAGGTACAGACTATTTGCAACCAGGCTCTTTCTCTACAGTTTTAGAAGGTCTTTGTGCTGTTAAGTTAGAACATGAATGCAACAGTTACGGATTCACCTCCCCGCAACCTTAGCTTCTTGTGTGATTTTCAGTGGGTTTTTCCAGTTAATACCATACCTCTGTTTCCCCATTTAGCAAGCTGAGATAACTTCTCTCTTGCCGAAATGCTCTATGGAAACTAAAACAACCTTAGATCTGAACAAATGGCTCCTTTGACTTGCATTGTCAATCAAAAGTATAGTTTAGTTCAGTTGAGAAGGCCTGTATTTTGAAGCAGAAAAGATGAGTTTAATCCCTGAAGACTGAGCCACAGCACTGGTTAAAGGCCTGAGCAGTGCTGCTGTGGAATAATACTATTTACTGGTACGTGGATCTAACACTGTGAGGAGGTGAGCACTGATACAGATTGCAACTTGCCTGGATCCAGAGGATGTAATCAGCAACATTGCTGGCTTTGAGGTTTTTGGGTTCCCAGAGCTGTAGTCTGAAACCCTGGTCTCTCCCTAAACACAGTGTAAAATCATTGGACTGGACACAATATTAAAGTCTCCTGCTTCACAAACTGCGATCTTCTCTGTGGTATGGAGTCACAGTGCACCACACCAGCAGGCTGCTGTGTAGTAAATTCATTGTGTATTGTGCAAGGGACCATTAGTTAGCTTATTATTAATACATGTGTGGGCTTTAATATACTGGTACTGTATCTGTCAGCATCTCTACCAGGTTTGGTTTTGTCCTTTGTGTTTTCCCTAAACAAGCTTATACAATTAGTTTCTTCTTGTTTCCTAAATTATTTTTGCTGCTCCTAATTATTTCACACTCCATATAAAAGAATTATTGGGGTGGGTAATGGGAGACTAGGGATCACCTCGCCATTGCACTGCAGGCAGTGTGACGTTAAGGTAATTTGGATTGGTTTTTTGTACTTCCTTATATCTGGTTGGCTGCTTAAGAAATAGGGGATATTTGGGATCCAATCAGGGTGTGGGCTTTTCAGCAGAGAGCTAGAGTTCTGCTGTGTTCTGTTGAAATAGGCTTAGACTAAATAGCTGGCGATTCATTCAGAGATTTATGTTCTTGCCTGAGAATGTGGAGTTATTGGTTATTTTACGAATTTCTATTCCTGTACAGGCTGTCATGCTCTCTTCCCATCTTTAGGTACGTATAAGTAGCATTTCCAAACATCCATGACTATTTTCATCATGGACAGAAGAGAAAATAGGCTTCTGTTGAAGATCACCTTCTCAGCCTCATATGTATAGTGGAGAAGAAATGTGTGAGGAAGGTGTGGGGAGGATAAAATTTACAGCTGGGCAGTTAAAACATACTTACATTCCTGGTTGCTGAGAAGACAGTCCCTCAAGTATTGGTTGAATGAGTTTCTGTGGGTCAAATATTTCTTCTTTCTCAGACACTGTTCAGCTATTCTGGTTAGGATTCAATATGCAAACCAGCCATGGAGAGTGTCTGGAGAGCTTGTGCACTGAGTGTACTGCTGAATTTGAGACAGTTTCTCCTGCCCATCTAGGGTAGTGATCCCCGTCCCGCGCCAAGTATACCTGTGCTTGAAAATTTCTACCAGAACTGGAGCAGCAGCTGCTCTGTCCAAAGCTCTAGGGTAAACAAGGCCTCTAGTATATTCCTTGCCAAGTCATGCTTGGATTGCGGTGGTTAAATGCTCAAACACCATCTGCTTATATACTCTTGCTGCCTTCTACAGAGCAGCACCCTTGGTAACGTTTGCTTTCTGGTAAAGATATGAAGTGCAACATGTTTGCTTGTTCTTCCCAGGTTGAACTAGACCAAATGCATCCATTTCTTTTCCAGCAACCAATAGCATTGCAAAGATGATTGCTTAAAATTTGAGGGCTTTTTTCCTCAATGGATCCTTCCCTTCCAGTGATCCCATCCTGTCTTCTATCTGACATTATGCAAGAAGACCTTTGAAAATATCTAATTACTGGGATGTGGGTTCTGAATTGGAGTTCATAAAGAATTGGAAATGAAATTGACCAAGGGAAAAGCTGTTATAATGAATATTATAAATATGTTTCTCTTAGAAGGAAAACGTGGCTTTTGTTTCTGCCTTTTCTTTTGCGGTGTATGGGGAGGTGTTGAAAAGGGGAAATTTAGTTTATCTGACTACTTATATGGTGATTGAGGGCTGGAGGGAACAGTTCCCGACTGGTAAGGGGGGTGGTCTGTGCTGGGTAGCAGGGTCTTTCCTCAGCACATGTCAATGAAACACTGGTGCCCCCAGTGTGAATGAGCCCTTGCTGCAGGGGAAGGGAACACTACAGCAAAAACAAGGACATAAGCAGCCAAAATCTCTCTAAATAGAATATTTGTCAGTTTTCCATGAGGCACTAGTGGGTTTTTAAGCTCTTCCAAGCTTTAAACAAATTAAGACTGAGTGTAAAGTATAGATATATTTATATTTGTTCCATCTCTTCTGGGTGAGTTGAGGGGCTGGAGGAAGACTCATCAATTCAACGCATGTTCCATTAGAAACTTCTAGGGATTAGATCAGGTTAATGAAAGGAATAAATAGGGCTTTGACATGTTGTTTGGTTTTACAGGACTGTATTGTTTTATGATGTTTTATGAGAAGCACTTATACTGCTCTTCAGGCGAGATATTATTGCGCCTTTTATAAAAAGTAAAAGAAAACCTACTTCTCCTTCTTTTTCTTTCTGTTGCTAAGTAGATGCTATGTTTGTTTGCAGTCGTCATTTCCCAGTAGAAATGCTATGTTCTGGAGCACTGCCTAGAAAGAAATAGCTTCAGAACACAGATTTCAGAAGCAAAAGTGGTGATGGGGTGTAAGGTACCCAAATCACGAACAGCCAACAGAATCTTGGAGTAAGTTCTCTTAGAGAGATGTTGAATAAGGAGTGTCCCAGAGAAATACACTTAAATCCCAAAAAAAACCCCCCAAGCTCTATTCTGGTATATTGCTCTGATAATGCTTTCTGCTTCTTTAGAACTCTAGTATCTCAAAAACCAGTTAAAACCATTATTTTAGCCTGAAACCCCTGGCCCTGCAGAGAACATCCGCAGCAATGTCAGTGTTCAATTTTAATAGGTTAAGCTAAAGTACAGAAAAGTTATAATGCCCACCTTCAGAGCTAGTCTTTTAGTCTTTCAGTATGCTGGCTAAAATGGGACAGTTGATCTTTTGATTTGTTTTAAGGGTTTGGAGATCGTGGAGTACTTGTTAAGCTTCTTTGCTTCTGACATCATACTGTTCTGTAAGGTTTTAATCTTTTCTGTTAGGGTTTTAAATGAAAACACAGTAAAAGTGTAAAACTGTGTCCTAAGCTCCATCCTCTCATGCTACTTTACTCCCCAGCTCAGCTGCTACATCCCAGTTTTCATACACAGCGACATCAGTATTTTAGATAGTGTCATTTCCACTTGTAATATCCTCTCCCTTCCCCATAATGACAATCCCCAAACATTTGATTTAACTTGCTAATCCTTCCTGCACTATGGAGATGCACAGGAATTACTATTCCTTTGCAGACAGGAGGCAGAGCTGAAGATACAAAGCAGCACGCTCAGTACCACACACAGCCTGAGGGATGCACAGCCTTGAACTGGGTTCTCTCATAACCTTGGCTTTATCTGAGGCTTTAGATGTTACTTGGAGACTGTCACAGGTTCTGTGATATGGACAAATGTCTGTTAGGCCTGTGTGACCCACTTATGCTTGTTACCTAATGAAGCTTCGAGTACAGACCTTTTCTCAGAGGCAAAAGGCCAATCCACTCTCCCATGAAATCTTTTTTCATTCTCCCATTCACCTTAAATATTTTGTTGTTAATGGATCATGCTAAAAAGGATTAGCTATTTCAATTTAGATTCTGCTGCTTTCTCCATTTAATGTTCTCTCTGCAAGTGATGAACTATTGACTATTTAAATGTGACTACAAACATCCTGAAAGAGAAGGTCTGCTTTAGTGTTTGCGATGTTGAATTCATACAACATAGGTCAAAGTTTTCTTTTTTTCTTTTTAGCTACCAATCGGAGAGGCACCTTCCCAGCTTTCACCTCTTATCCCAGTACCCTGGGCTGGTGTACAGTCTGGTGTTTAACAGCCCAAGAAGAGGCCCCAGGGTTAAATATTGTTAAGCATGTGAAATTTAACCTATATTATTGATATTGGGTTCAGACCAAAGTGTCTGCAAAGTGGCTTAAAAGGAAGAGTTCATTATAGAATAAAGCACTTTGGCAGAAGACCAGATCCACATGCCCTTAAAATTGCTCTTGATTCCCTCTTCATATTTAAATGTACATAATTATAGAATCTGCCACTGTTCAAAACCCAATATCCATTCTTTGAAAATAAGTCAGAGGAGACCTAGGTGCAAGGCAGGTACCATTATTTAGGACTTGACACTGTCTCCTGAGAAGCTATAACAATGCTCAGAGAAAGTTGTTTCTCTGGGGCTGAAGTAGTCCTGTAGTGATATAGAGAGTACACATGAAAGCAATGGTGAGTGCACAGGCTTCAGGTAACAGCTTTTATAGACTGTAAGGAGGTTCTAGACTTCCTCTGAAAAAGTGGCAAAGTCATCCCTACTTTGCTTTCTACAAATCTCCTGTATGAGACACTGAAGACCACCTCAGAGGTTAGAAGTAATTCTTGGGCTTCCTAGGTGGAAACCAAGACACTTGTTTCTGCTTGTGTGTTGGGTTTTTTGGAGGTGGGGAAAGAATTGGGAGACCTGGATTTGAATTCCAGGTCTATGGAACTGTGAAGCACTAAAACCTCCTGTTAACTGTCCAGTCCTTAACTGTAGAAGACAATGTTGGAGGAGCTGTGCAACCTTCTCTTGTTGTACAAATGTAGTGTATCTAACATGTGACAGCCAACTTTATAGCTTTGATATAGATAACTTCTGTAGCATGTTTCTTCAGCTGGAGGTGGGGAAAGAAGGGGGCCAATCTTTCAAGCAATCAAACTCAGAAAACTCTCAACTCTCTTCTACCAAGCTACTTGAAATTAAATTTCTGCCTCCTGCAGTTCTGCTCCCATAGGTGTCCTCCAGGCTTGGCACCATGAGAGACCACCCATACCTGAAAAGAAGCCATGAAAAGGAAGCCCCAACTCAGGCAATCAGAAAAATGAAAAGCTTTTATAAACTAAGTTGCGAAAGCCTCAGTGTAACAGTAAGAGGCAGGTGTGTGTTGGGAGTGTAGGCAAGCTTTTGCCATCCAATGTATTCAGCCATTTAAAAATAAAACAGCTTCCCCAGAGCAAGTCCCCATGTTGCATTATGGCACTTGTGCATCTGCTGCTTTTGGAAAATCTGTGTAAGGGGTGGGAGGAGCATGGAGAGAAAGCACACGTCAATATGTCACATGAACTTCTTTTTCAATTTCTTCATGGCCTTGGAAAAGAGCAGTGCATAAATGCATGCTTCAATTTTCAGATTGGCTTTATAAGATCCCTCTTAATGAATTGGGCAGGTTGGGGATGTGAGAATAAAGTGGGCGGGGGAAGAAGACAAGGATATTCATGTTGATCAGAAGAGCATGAAATGGTTAGGTTTTTGGTGACCTCTTTAAGTACTCAGCCTTGTCTGTTCTCATCCTCAAGCATCTATTTGAGAAACATAAACTCCTGGTTAGAGAAGGCGGTGGCTGATGGACTGGTGTGGACACTACCATATCCATCAGATGGCTGAGTATGACCTAACACTTAGCACTGAATTTGCTTCTCTTTCTACCTGTGCTATTTATGCTCTGAAGCTTCCTTTAGCTTTAGAGAGTTTTTCAGAATCCTTAACTAAAAGGCGCTACGTAAATGCTAAGCATTCGTGGTTCTGTACAATGTTGTGTATCTGTGTTTCTGCATACATTTATATGCCTGGAGTGTCATGCATATGAATTCAAGCATACAACATTGCACAGTACTGTTAGTAATAATCACTGCAGATTCGTGCAGGGCCTTTTGTCTAAGGAGATCAAAACACTTAAAGCTTCTCTCACGCACATAGAAACCTGACATACAAAGTTAGATAAGTGTTGACAGAGTTTGAAATAACTCTCTTCCACCTCCGGCAAGGCTTCTCTTCAGTTAAAGACATAATCTCCAATGAAAGTTCCTAATGTTTCTTGAAACTCAATGTAATCAGGTGTTCTGAAAAAAAAAAAAAAAAAGAGGGATTTGAGAAACTGTGCTTCTGTGTTTGGATTTTTTTAATGTTTTGACTTATCACTTGGTGTAGTAGAGCATCATCTGAAAACAGTGGCCCAGTTGTACTAGCTACTAAACAAAATAAATTCTAATAAATTGTGTAAATAGAAGAGACAAGGGAAAACTGGCCAAAGACATTGCTTAGTGCAAAATTCTGTAGGAGTGCTTATTGTAATAGATTAATGGCAGAAACTTCTTGTTGCTGCATGTTTGGTTTTAGTCCCAAGTTTAACAATTCATAGTTAAAAACTAACTATGAAAGAATTAGCTATGTGGATATATATTTTTTTCTTTTTTCTGGAAGAGGAAGTGGATCTGCTGGAGGAGAGAGATCATTATTTTCAAGAAATATGCTGGCAGAAATGACTCAGTTCTGCAAATTTCCCTTTATTGCTTGCTTTTGAAAAATCTAAGTTCTTTTGGTAATGGGGAACTTATTTTAAGAATTTTTACAGTTGTGAGAAAGGAAAAATGACAGACCTTCAAATCATTTTGGGCCTTTCAGACTATGAAGCGTGATTTTTAGCATATGGCTACAGGAAGAGGGTCTGGATGTGCTCTGGAAAATAATTTTCCACAAGCAGTTGCCAACTCTGCAGAAGGACTTCCTGAACGGAGACTGAAAAGATGCTTCTGATTCCAGTCAGGGCGTTCTCTTTAATGGAAATGTCTAACTTGCTGCAGCAATCCTTGAAGTCCCCATGAAAAATTCATGGAGGAAAGAAAAGCTAAGGACTTGTGTAGCGCTGCAGGAAGAGACAGGCATTGAGGCTAGGTGACATGAGAAGTCCTGCCGTTCTGCCAGGTGGTGCCCTGGAAATAGTGAGAAGTCCAACTCCTATCATGCTCTTGAGCTCTGCTGAGTTTGGAGCAAAGTATCGTGGTGTGGATAAGCCCACCAGGTTGTGTAATTCAACTGCTTTCCCTTTCAGCCTTACTTTATATCTCAGGGAACTCCAACAATGAGTAGAGCTCTGACAGTTGGTGGGAGGACTTTCTTCTCCTTTTGGAAGGAAGATGGATGAAAGTAGCTCGTAGCTTCCAACCACAGGCAATACTTGTGCATTGGAAAGAAAAATTGTCTTTCCCCTATTTTGGATAAAATCTCTGTTCTGTAAGGGCATTCAGTTGAATTTAGTCCTGATGGAAGTGAATGGGAAGGAGACCTTTCTACTGGAGAATATGACAGGCAGCATTTAGCTGTTCTTCTTATGCAGGGTGACTATAACTTGCTCTTTTTCTTCGAGGTAGAGTCTTGGAAGCAAAGTAATGATGCTGCAAATCCCATTGGGTAATGGTATGCAAATGGCAATAAGGCAATAAAACTGCTGGAGTAGCAATTTGAGCAATATGACCCTTATGTTAAGGAATTTGCCTTTAAAACTTAACCTAAAGGAAACAAATCTTATTGTCAGAGGAGTGGAGTGAGATTTGAAAAATAAGTTTAAAATAAGTAAAATATTTGCCTTGTATCATGGGCATTTGTGGGTGTTGTGTAGGACTTGTTTAGACCCCACAATTGGTGAGGACACTGGCATCCAAAAGGAGATAGGTTTTGTTTATGGTGTTCTGGCACATGAGAAGTTAAGAATATCCCTGAGGTCCAGTGATTGACATCATCAAATGCACTTCCTGTTCCTAAGCTCTTGTCTGTCTCAGGTTTGTTTGACAGCAGAGCCAAAGGTCAGAGAGAAATTAATCTGCTGTAAATGAAACTAAATGGATTGCAGGGTGCTGTTTGTGACAAGAGTAAGTGGTGGAAGACTTCAGCATGCAAAGGGCTGCAATTTAGACCTTGCCAGTGGACTGGGTCATTCATCTTTCCCATGTAAAATGAGATGAACCTAATCCTTACGACAAAATAAGGATAACAAGCAAGAAGGGTGTTTTTAGCAATTTAACCCTAGGGCAGCTACTATCTAAATAACTAACTATTAATGTGCCTTTCCTGCCCCCTATCAAAAGGAAGAATAATAGTAATACTCATATGAAAAAAAAAAAAATTAATTGTTGTCATTCTAGATATCTCAGTTCTAACTGAACCCCTGGTAATTTGTTCTTTGTTCTCTGAAAAGATTGATGCTTAAGTGGTAATAATAGCTGAGGGGTGCTGTGGATCCGTGGTGGGCAACGGAAAATATGTGTGCTGTTCCCTGACAGGTAACTTTGGCTGAGGCATCTTGTTTCTCTTGTAGCATTACAGGACATGGTGTAGGGATCCTTCAACTCCTTGGTCATAGACTGGGTCATATCCTGTTTAATTCAATCCATCTGGAGTCCCAAGAGCTTGTTATTCACTGTCTCCCTGTTCAATATTTTATTTAGTCCTCTGAAAAGAAATTGAAACACACATAGATATTAGAAAAAACTTCGTGTTCAGCCTGTCTGAATGTGGTCCCAGGTATGCATATGCCTCTTAACATGAAGAAAGTACTGATTCTGGGTGGGATTTCTAGGTATTAGAAAATATAAATAAGCTTCTCTTGCTGAGAAGTGAAATAAATGGGTGTACTTGTAGGGGAGTTAGATTTCTATTGAGAAACGTATAATGATCCCAGCTTCTGTGACAGCTGAGCCAAAATGTTTGTGGATATAAATGTATATCTTGGTGTTTAGATACATGCATGATGGATGCTCCAAGAAAAGGTAAACTAGCCAGAAAGGTATGAATAAATGTCTCACCGGTGCCTTTCAGTAGGCAGAAACTGCTGCTGACATGCTGTGTCTCAGTGGGCAAACTGTAAGGGCTTTAAGTAAAAACAATTATTGAATGTATGATGTCTAAGTCTATTAGTTGTATACTATTATTGACTGACGTTAGATTAAAAAGCATGTTCTTATTACTCTCTCCTGTCATTAACTTGCCAGAAAGGGTCAATCAAGAAGTATATTATTACTAAATTGTAGACTCACACATTTGCAGCTGCAGCAGGAATAAAGCCACGGAGGACTAGAGCCAAACTTTGGGCAGGCCCAGAGCCTAGTTTTGTTCTCACTCCCTACACTTTGTAACAAGGCCAACTGCTCCCCATCCAGAGCCACTGTTGCTTTGTCTGTATTCTGTGCTAGAAACAAGAGAATTTGTGTTACTGTAGCTTTTCCTCAAATGCCTCAGGGTACCTCTACACTGTGTAAGAAAGCTGGATCTAAGCCCGCACTGAAGTCACAACCTGCTAGCCATCAATACGAGGCATGTGCAAGTCTGTGGTGTGCTTGACCTAAGGGACAGAAAGGTTAAAAAGAGGGAATAAAGGCCTTGTGTTCAAAGTGCTTATTTACCTGTGCCATGGAAAGATTGGTTGGCTGTGTCTGGCCTGTCTCTTTCTGTTATTTGACGTTTCCTGCAACCATGCTAGTTGATCTACGCCGAACAGTGGAGAAGGTGCTGTCAAATGATTCCTGAAAGAGCCTGACATCTGCTGTTGCAAAGCAGATGGGATCCGTAAGCAACCTGTCCTAAAGCAAATCTCTGTCAGTGGACATCAGGAGCTAAAGCCCCAAGCAAGAACATGTAAGGGTAGAAAATGGGCATGGAAGGAATTGGCCATCAACCTTTTGCTGCCCCAGACATCATAAAAGCAAAACCATAGTTTCAGTGACCTAGGATCCTTGTAACTTCACTGATTTCAGTGGGAGTCAGTCTAAAATGCCTAAATTTAAGTGCATGAGCTCCTTTCACAGAAACAGTCTTGAACTGCATAGAATGCCACTGAGCAGCGACTCAAATATTTCAGAAGTCTACTTGGTGCTTCATGTGCTTCATGTCATCAGCATGAAATTGTGAGACTGGGAATGGGTTGGACTCCACTTATTTCTATACTAGAACTTTCTTAGAATGGCCCTTTGGCTGCTTTAAACTTAACACTAAGATTTCAGCACACATCAAGCTCAGAGGCAAAACCAGGAATTATTCTTTGTTCCACCATTGTGGACTTACAGATGTAGCAGTAGGTTACTAACACAGAAGAACAACTCGCACTAAGAAGAATCTTTGCTTAGAGTTTTTCTGTCCTTCTGCCTCCTGCCTTGGACAAACCCATTCATCACAGTCATTTGATTCTGAACAAAGATCCTTAAACTTCAAATTTGGGACTTTTCTGTCAGAAATAATGTGACAGTTTTGGCCTTGCACCTTCTTCTCCCTCCTTCCCTATTCTCAACTAACCTCCCTGAAATTGTCTGGGTTAGCGTATGTTTTTATTCTCTGACTCTTGCATGCCTAAGGGAGTTGAGTCACAAATGGCTTGTGTTCACAAGATTGGTGGAATAAAGCCCAATCTTTAAAGATGCAACTTGGCAGCTTTTAAAAGGGCATAAGTAAAGGAATAAAACATTGGGTGAAGTTTCCAGAGTGATTGGAGAAAGTGATTCCTAAGTGAGTTAGGAGAATTTAAAGAAGATTCTGACATTTATTGTTCGTCTCTTAAAGATACAGAATGATGAGCCATTACACATACATTTAAGCATCTTTGTAAGTGTACTTCAGAATATATGTTATTCTGACCCTGCAAGGTTGGGAGCTGGGGGAAGGGGAGGAATGGGAGGGAAGGAGCTAGGGTGGTGTGATTCCAAAACTGGCTCGTCTTTAAAGTAAACCTCAGGAGTATTGTGTGGCAGAAGTAAAAGAGAGCTACAAAAAGACTTTGACATGGCAGTGGTAGAGAAAGAAGGAGTTGTTTGCCCTTCATGAAGGGGTTTAAATGTTCAAGAACCGTTTATGTGTTTGGAAGTATCAGCTGTTTTCCATGGGACAAAATCAGAGGGGCCTGGTTAATCTGCTGAATGAGGGCTGCTTGTGCATCCTGAAAGTGAGGCAGAGGGCAGGTTTTACAGAGGAACCCATTCTTCTTTAATAATATGTAAAAACAAAGCAGGGGAGACAAGGTGGAAAGACATTAGTGCCTGCCACTAGGTCACTCTGCACCTTTCCTACTGTCTGTACTTCTCTCCAACACATCCGTCGTTCTTTTGGCTTAAAAGCTCTTCTTCCTAAAAACTTTGGAAAAATTGAGTTTTTGAAGCTACTCAAGGATTTTTATCTCTTGAATATCCTATCTCTAGTCTGCTCTGTTTCAGCAGTGTCACACCAAATCCTGAAGCAAAGAGTGAGAATACCAAGCTCTGCATAATGCAGGTGCCCAGGAGAGCAGTAGGCAGGCTGGTTGCTATAACAGCTTGTAGCTGTAGAACATCTTCCATTCCAGAAAAGATCCCAAATCTCTTTATGGACTAAGTTGAGAGAAGGTAAAATGCACTATGGACAAGTTGGGAAAAGCTGAAAGAGGCAAAATACTGGTACTAACTTGGTATCTAGGATAAACAGCCCTGACCTACTAAGTACTATAGATGCGCAGGTGGGTGAAGGTAGTCAGAATTTTTCTGCTTCTTTTTAAACATTCTGTCAACATCTGTGAAATGAAGACAGCAATTTCTCCCTTTTCTGTTCAGAAGAGGAATTAAAATTGTGGAATACTCTTGCAAAATAACTAGAAACCCGCATAATTTAGGATGTTTAACACACTGTACTCATCAGCTATTGTGTTTTTGTATAGACGATGTGTTGTGTTATATTAAGTGAAGGCTGAGATAAGAACTCGCACCCTGGACCAAGTCTGTGCAGTCTAGTTTCCTTGTGGTAATGATAGAAATGGTTCTATGCCTTTAATAGCCATGATTGCAAGGATCTAATTCAGAAAACATTTAGGTGTTTGAGTGGTCAGGTTCAAACAATTCATAACTTTTGTGAATTGTTTGGTGAATCTAAGACACCCTTAAGATCCCTCAAGAGTCCAGAGGTGCTTGTTTTATATCTTATCAGAACACACTTTTCCTTGCAGTGTGAGACTGCTTTCCATATCAAAAGTTTCCTGATCCCACCTGAAAGCCTTACCAGTTATCTTAAGGAAAAATGATGGCTAATATCAAAACTACTGTTGAGGCAATCCTGGGACAGCTTTAACTTTGCAGAAGTACAGCATAAGGGGTTTTTTATTGAAAAAGAAGGAATGGTTATATTCTAAATCTTCTCCACCTGCCACCCAAATGCTCAATAGGATTCAGACTGAGCCAATATATATGGCATGATGATTCAAAAATATAGATATTTTTATTATTATTTTTTTTTCCCTGAGGGCTTCTAAGAATGCATTGAACAAAAAGATGTTAAGTGGTTTGCGTATGCTGCACATTTCAGTTGCTGGTTGGACGAACTGACCTCCCAAGCTCCATTTCATGGTGATTGGTATGAATTGATAGTTCAGTGATTCACTTACTACGCTATGTAGTCAAGACTGCTGCTCTCAATTTGTAGAGTTGAACAGCAAATATGGTTTGCATGACTAATATGCTTATCCAGATATGCCATCTCTTGCAACAGAAGTTACAAATATACGGACTGATTTTTATTAAATATCCAAATGGTTTTCTGCTTATATGACTATTTTTTTAAATAATACAGTTCTTTGCCTGAGTTTCCAATAGAAATAACCTTCCCATTATTTTCCCACCTTATTTCAATTACAAATGTCTAAGTTTCTCGTTCTGCTCTTTCTGTAAAGATTTCTAGGGGTTTTCCTCCCTTTTTCTTTTTTTTTTTTTTTCCTTGCACTTTCAGCCCAGGAGGATATGTTCCCTTCCATTGTAAGCTGAAACCTATGCTTTTTGGAAAACAGAAGCCAGTCCTGTTTTAGAGCAGGGTAGTCTCTGTGATGCCTGGTAAATCACTGCACTGCAGCTGAGAATTTAGGTTGACGGGATGCAGCCTGGAACTCAGGACTGGGGGGAAATCCTGGCTCATCAGGATCTGTTCCTACTATTGCAGAAAACTGCATCACATAATCCCTTTCATAAGTTTATCGAGCCTCATCTTTAAACTAATTAGGTCGTTTGCTCTCACTATCCTTGTTGGAAAGCAGTTCCAGAGCATCACTCCTCTGATGGCTAGAAACCTTTTTCTAATTCCCAAATCAAATTTATTCATGGTCAATTTATACTTATTTGTCCTTGTGAACATTGTCCTTTATCTTAAATGCTGCTTCTTCTCTCCTTCATAGTTACTGTGGGGTTGAAGCTAGCAATCCTATCTATGCTGAGCTTTATTTCTTTTTGCTAGACAGAGAGAACAAGCTGTTAGGTCTAAAACACAAACTTGGTAATATGTCTCTGGCTCCAGGTTTTGTCTTCCACCTCTTGGAACACAGGTGTGGAGAATAGCACACCCTGTTTGTGCTGAGACTTAACAGACTTGTTAATCGCAGTGGTACTCTTTTCCCTGATTTTGAATATTCCTCTTGGCAGAGGCTTTGTTTCCAAGTGCTGGAGGCAGGTTTAAAGCAGCATTCTGAGATGAAGCCGCTGTCATTTCCTTCTTGCACTTCAAGGAAGGGATGCTATGAGATCTTACATGGCCAGGTGGGAAGGTTGGAATAGCAACACCTCTAGACATGAATTTCAAAGTATCATAACACGTCCTGTCATATAATGCTGCTGAATGACCACTGACTTGCGGCCTCTCCATGCAGTCTCTGAGCTTGCAAAGACCTATGTGGATCTTGAATACTGACCAAACGCAGAAGAAAGAGTATCTGCAAGTTGTTCTGGCTTGCTTCTCAATTACGAAGTCTTATACAGTACAAAACCATGTGTGAGAGAAAAGACTCATGTCATGTAGTCCTTCCTGATGTGGGATGTAGGCTGCAAGTAAAGCCTTTACAAGTGGAGTTCTTCTGGGGGCATAGTTTCATGAGTTCTGCAGGAATTGTGGCACAAAGGGGTGGTGGTGGTATGGCTGCAGCTCACTCACTCAAGAACTGCGGAAGTAATGCAGAGCAGATGAGAGACTGGATATCTGGCTGTGTTCCATGGAGGGCAATGATAAGGTAGAGTAACACAGTTGTCATCTATAAAGATCAGCCCTCAGTCCAGTGTGTCAGTAGGTTGCCACTGAAGAATTCTCTTCAGCTGGACAGGCCAGAGCACGAATCACCAAATATCATGTTATCACACTGCTGTATTACATCATACTATATGGATATCAAAGCAATATATTGACGTGGCATGAGCTATAGATGCTACTTTTTTGCATGAACTATAGACGTTATGTTTTGTCCATTTAGCTGTTAAATTTTGTAAGATACTTAAGCCTTGAAGCAAACATCTACAAATCATGTCCTCATCATCTTTGAGTATGAAATTTTAATAAGACGAGCTCTTAGTAATGCATCTTTGTAAGACAGGAGAGAAAAAAACACAAAGTAGTTTGTGAGTGGAGTCTGAGTGGTGTGAAGAAGGGTTGTATGCATGTTGGGTTGGGTGGAAGAGATTTGCCATTTGGAGACATCCAGTATTAAGGCTGTTCAGTAATATCTGGGGTAAGAGGTTTCTGCTTTTCACTTTTTTGCCCCTTTTTCAAGGTAAGGAACTCAGCCTTCTTAGCTATAGGATAACATTCTACGTATACTGATAAACCTAATCTGTTTCAATTAAATCACATGGTGATCATATCACAAGTTTCAATTCAGGCAGTGAATTACTTCAATTATACTTGAGAATGTGGCTGCATGTATTTATTTTTATGAGGATGCTGATCTGCTAGGATTTGTACAAGAACACAACAAAGAGTGTCCAGTGACTGTAACTAGAGTACCAAGAATGGAAAAAAGGTCTGTATTCTTGTAGCTGACAACTCATATAAAGCATACATATATTAATGTAGATTTGCTATAGGGGCAATTTAAATTATAATGTTTCCTGAATTCTTATTTGCATTAAAAGAACCCCAAAAAAACACACACACAAGAAAGCCCACAGCACAGCAAAAAAACCACCACAACTGAAAAATCTTATCTTTTCTCTCATAAAAATGAAAGGATCACACAGAGATTTTTTATAGCATTGGTGGGGAGAGGGGGAGAGAAGTAGTATATTGAATCTTTTTTTTTTTGCTTGGGGTTGGGGGAATATTACTTAATATTCCTGTGGGTATTCTCTTATTATCATGCAGCAGGTACTATCATGAGAAACTTGGTTTATCAGCAGAGGTAAAACTGGAGAAAAAACCTTGTGATAAATTATCTCCATATTAAACAACATTGATTTACTGGAACCAAAATATTTAACAAATGCTTCAACTCAAAGCTTCTGCTGTCTGATCTTCTTGGGTCTTGAAAGGTTCTCTGGCTGTTTGTAAATGGGTTAGTAAGATGTTGAGAGCCCTGTGGATCACGCTTCCAAAGCTGTAACCTCTTGATCCACCTTTTGGGTTGTTCAGTGAGATCAGATTATAGGTCGTCCTGGAAGCACGCATGTTTTCGTAACTGCAGTTTGTTGGGCAAGAGTCTACTACTTTCCCTGGAAAACTTTTTTACTAGAGATCATTTAAAAAAAAAAGAATCAACAAAATCTCCACAAAACAAATAAACAAGTCTGCTTAAATCTGTTTACAGAAAAAACAACTGAAATGTTAAAAATGCAATAGATGGCTGCGCAAAATGAGAGATTCTGTTTCAGGATTAGTTACTCTATACACAGAGATGGCATTTGGCCCAGAAGTCCCTGAGCCACAAGGCTGAAGACTGAGAATTCCTGGAGGAGGCATGCACGTCCTTTTATACTCTTTTTGGGGCATCTGCTTCTGGTCATAGTTAAAGACATGGTGTTGTATGAGATGGACTTTATCTGACCTAGTACTGTCATCCTTATGTAATGTTCTAATCCACTCCTTTTGAAGACAGTGCTATCTGTTGTTTGGGTTTTTTTAAACTCATTAAACTCTACTCTCCTACTTTCTGACATCAGCAGGGATTCTCCAGTGAGTTTCAGCTTCCCAGAGATGCTCAGCAGCTGGTTAACTATTTTTAGCTTTCCTGATGGAAAAAAATAATAAAGTGAAACCACATCATTAATGTGTGTTTGTTTCCAGGCATCGACTAGCCAGTGATTCATAGGCTGCTAACAGGGAAAGTTTTGGTAGATCACTGTATTCAGGAGGTATCCTAGAAAGTTTCTTTCATGCATCTTTAATGAATTGGGCAAAATGGCTTCTACTTGTCTCTTTTGAGGAGACTGCACTACCGTCTGAATACTTTCCCATTGGGAACTGTTTGTTGCTACAGTGTTGATGGAGACATGCCTTTATGTTCATTGTTGGTTTAGAGCTTCTTTTATCTATATTAAATCAATGAACAAAAAAGTATCAAGCAAGATGTCATACTAAACGTTTAAAAATAATAGTAGAATTATAATTGCTTTTTACAAGTTACTCTAATTCATTTCTCAGAAATTGCTCTATAATATAACACTCAGAAAAACTTGCTCTCTGGTCAGCTCAGTCCAGCCCCTTAAAAACTGTAAGCAATTGTCTGGCTGGCCATGGATGGATTACATTTTAATATAACTCTCTATCCCAGTCAATTGACATTCTGATTTGTTTTCACCAAGACAGTTTATTGAAACTGGTTTCTTAAAATAATGGGTTTTCTCTTGCGTTAGATAATGTGCTAAACTGTGGGATAAAATTACAAAAGTTAGAAGTAGGGAGTAAGGGGGGAAATTGAGGTCTTCTGAATGCATTTGCTCTTGGATCAGTATTAACCTTTGTTTATAGTTTTGAGTGACTTGAGTAATAAAAATTCCATGAAGGGCTGATTTGCTCTAATGGGTGGAAGACACAGTTAGTAATGTTTACTTTTACCTTCTGTTGGGTCATAAACTTCCATCTTCTAACTTGCAATTGTCCTAAATCTCATAAGGATCTGCGGTCGTGATTTTGTTCTAAGGTCGCAAGCATTTCTCACTCCTTATGCTTCACAATGGAATAAGGAAACAAAAAGCTGTCAGATGGAACAGCAACATAAAATATGTTGGAAAATTGCTGAGTTAAAAGTTTGCACTGAAAGAGACCCCTCCATCCCTCCCTGTGCTGATTTAACTCTTCTTTCTGCCTTTTCTCTCCCTGGCTTTTCTACTGCCCCATCACCGCCACACACACACACAGATACCTTTCAACTATTTTTAGGGGATTATACTACTGCTGTCCCTGAACTTATAGGATCTGGAAAATCTTAGATTATATGGTCACGAATAACACTCGTGCATGAAAACTTAAATAAAATTCAATTAAATACATTTTTGACAGATCAGATAGATGCAAAAGCCACCTTGAGGGCTCTGTGTAGAGAGCAAACTCTGATATTCCCAATAGTTAGGAAGTGTTCCTGATGCTTAGCCTAAATGTTCTGCTGTTGAATTTTATGGTGTTACCCCTAGTTATTATCCTCTGGTATCACCCTGAACAACCTTTTTCCATACGTTGTGTTTACACCTTCAAGGCTTGTAGCTGGTTACCATCTACCCCCCTAAGTGATTATTTACCAAAATGGTACATACTTAGTTCTCTTAATATTCCCTCTTAAGACAGTTCTTCCAACTCATTAAGAATTTCTGTTACTCATCTTTGAATTGCATCTTTTCCCTTTTTTTCCCCTCTATGTGTTTCTGAAATACTTCAGGTGATCACAGCCGACAGGATCACATTAGATGTGCAATTTCTATTGACACCAAAGAAAGTAGGTGTCTTTGATCTGGAGGTAACATATACACTATTGTATGTGGAATTGTCCACTATCATCTGAAAATGTCTTTTGACATTACTGCCTTCCAGCTTCATATATCTCGTTAAACATTCCAACGTTTGCCTCTTTAGCTATTCTCTACTTGTATTTTAAGAGCTGAACCCTGCAAAGTCCTAGGCATGGCTAACCCTCCCCAGCAGGGATTCAGATGACTGGCCAAATCATTAAGGGGTTTAGCACCTCTTAATATCGGTTGTGATTTAACCTCCATTCCTCTTTATATGTGAAATCTTCATTGCTGTGCTCTTTAGATTTAAGATCACATCTTCTACTTTGCTAGATAGCTCTTCCATAAACTGACATTTATCATGCACATTCCTTCTGCAGTCCTTAGTGCTTTGAATCTAATATGAATTTGATGCTCAAAGCAAAAGCTTCTCCTAGGAGCCATTTCAAAAGTTTAACTGAAACAATTGCAATATCTGCAGCGTTCACTAATTTTTAAGTTGATCAACAAAAAAAATAAAGTGATCAAATTCTCTCTGGTAGTGATTACTACACACTTTAACTTGTGTTCTCTGTTCATCAGGAAATTGTACTTCCTTCACTTCACGCAGACAAGAGCCCTTTTAAACCCAGTGCATTGAAGCTTTGTAAATTGCACAGATCTAGTAATTAATTTCACTGTTGCTTTTTCACTTCAAAATTACATTGTTATACCTTTCGTAAAAATTGGAAGGTTTAGATGTAAATTCACATAATACTGTTTTCTAACTTCTTACCCAGCAACTCAGTCTACAACAGTGGATAGGAAAGTGCATCCGGATGCAAATGTCAATAGTGTTTCCTGTTTACTTTTTTTGAGAGAATCTACTTGGGACATAAAGTATTCATGAGTATATGTAGGAATTTGTCTATGTTAAAAAAAAGCAGACTGCTAGGTGTTCATAGTTTTGGGTAGAGTTTTGGGAGCTTTTGGTACAAGGCTTTGGACACTCAGTTAAACCTTCTTCAAGCCTTTGTATGACTTCTTTTCTTCTTAAACAGCTTACACCTGAGCCAGTCTCTTAAAGCAAGCTTGTACAATGCAACAATAGCTGAACTTAGAGCATTTTGCCAGAGAAGCAATGAAGGTCCTTGTTCTTGGGACCTATCTCTGTTCCTTAGTGTTGTAACAGATAGGACCTCTGAGAAGCTTTTGCTTTTTCTCCTGCCATACTCCCAGTGCACCTCATTTCACCTTGTTTTTTCTAAGTGCACAAGACACAGAGTATATTCCTTACCCCTAAGTAGATGGAAGTCTGTTGATTAAGGAGATTACTTCATCTTTTACTGATTGCAGAAGGACTTGGTCCTACTTCATGCTCTTCTACTGCCTATAGTTAATGAACAAGTCAAATTGAGAAAGAAAGAGGAGATGAGACAGTATGTGTTTGTTCCAACATCACTTGGAGGATACAAGAGACTATCCAAAGTCAAGACATGGAAAAAAGCATCTGATTATGGGAGTCTGGATGTTAATTTTTCTGACAGATGCAATTTTTCTCCAAAAATCTCACAAAATCAACTGGTACTGTAGGGTTTTCTCTGGCTAATACTGTGACTCTTACAGGTTTCTGGAGACTTCTAGTTAGTCTTTGGATGATCATCTTGCAGGAATAGCTCCTGCTTAAAGATTTTCATTTCTGTATCAGCTGGAATCAGGAAATATATTCTTTGTGCGTTTCAATTTGATTTAAAATATAGAAGTCCTAAAGTGGCTTCAAATGCACTTGCCTGAACTTAAACTTCACAAGAACCTGTGGAACTAATTAAAGAGATTCTCATGTTATCCCATTTACAGTTCTTGCACAGGAGGTGAGGGGAAAAGCTTGAACATAAGCAACAGAAAGGTATTGAGGTTTTTTTTGAAAAGTGACTTAAAGGTTCAACTCTCCAGTTCAAGGTGTTCAGGTTCAAAACCATAGGCTGGCAAATTTGGTAAGAACAACATCTCTAGAAAGGTAACTACAGCAGTCTGTTTCTGAACGAGCTAAAAGTTGTCCATTAATAGAACTTTCATGCAGTTGTTTTAGGGCCTTTTGCTTTGACCCTTGTGCTGGAAATGTCAGAAGCCTATATTGACAGAGGTTCCCTGTCTCAGAGAAGAAAGAATATAAGGCTGTTTGGAGTGCATACAAGTTTATACTTAGAGCAGAGGACTTGTATGTTCTTGAGACAAAAGTGTAAATAACTGATCATTTGATGGTGCTATCAATGGGATGTTCACTGCATGATCCCGACTCTCTTTAAGGGTAAAAATACCAACTTTTATTATGTTTTTAAGTACACATTTTCTGCACACAGCATTGATGATGTTTTCCAAGAAATATTTGTTCCTCACTGTGGTGAAAGATAATGAGTAGTAAAAAAAAAAAACCCAAACAAACAAAAAGCAAAACAGCCCTATGTGGATGCAGGAAAAAAAAATGGCAAGCAGTAAAAGATGAAGTAATCTGTTACAACACTAAGGAAGAGAGCTACGTGAAAGATGATGTGGCAGAGCAGACTAATTTGTTTTGGGATGGTTTTGCTTTAGTTTTATTTTGCTAAGACTCAAGGCATTCAAAGTGAATGTTGTTTAGCAGTAGCATAACCTCTGAAGACTAGCTGAGAATTTATGAAGTCTCCCCAAAAGAAGTGAATCCAAAAATCTAAATAAAATGAAGAAGAGAGGGGAAAGTTTCTGAAGCAGCCAAGTGTTTTAGAAAATCCACTGAGTTATTCATATGCTGCTAACAATAGAAAGAACTTGAAAGGCAGAACCCAGAACAGCAGGTACAGACTCTAATTAATGCATGTACTCTAAGGAGGTTTAACCCATAGCTGTCTGAGTGCAAGTGGAAGTGTTTCAATAACAGGTTTGTTTCTAGCTATATTCCTGACTTTCATGAGTGGATCACAAGGCAAAGAAAAGCCCCAACCTTTTCTATTTAGTTTATCACCACAGTGGAAAAAAAAAATCCTGAAAGTTCTGTGATTTTTATTTTTTTTTCCTTGAGGCTACAAGATAAATGGAGAACACAAATATGTTGGATTTTTCTTTGCCATAATACATGGGTTGAAGTCAGCCAAGCCTAGAGGTAATCAGGATTTTAACTTAAACTTGATGTTTTTTCACTGAGTGGAAGCTGGAACCTACTTATTCTCACTTGGTGATCCCTAGAGTTGGGCCATGACTCTCATCAGTGACTGAGTTCTGAAATAATGGGAATACTGTTGCTTGGTCCGGAAAACCACTTGATCATGAGTTTCACTTTAAAGTCAGCCTTTTTATAATTTAAAAATCAAAAGCATGCAGCAGTTGTGTGATGGATAGGGCCTGACAGTATGCATCTCCCCTTACAACACAGAGTCCGCAGTTAGTGGGTAACAAATGAGAATCTGGAGTAAGGCTGGTCTGTTTGAAAACAAGTTTTTTACTGTAATTCAAAACACTAAATATTTGCAGGCCATATTAGGCACACCAGCACTCTTTTTAGTAGACAACTACCTTAAGAACTAATCCACTTTATTTCTCTGGTTGGGAGTGTATTCATTAATGGTTTGCAATGTGTATGGAAATTAGACATCTGTTCTGGGAAGCAAAATGTTCTAGATGGCTAGACTGGCAAAAACTTGAGCTGTGAATCTCGGGTTGATGGGCTCAGATGATCAAAAGTATCTCAGAAATTTTGAGGGTGAAATTTAAAGCTAAAATGTTGGCAACTATTGGAAAACAAGACCTGGTATATGCTGTGTCAAATCAATGCTTCTTTCTGTATCTTGAGTGCACCAGTTGGCAAAGGATGGTTCAAAGCAACTTGCAAGGAACTTTCAGGACCCCAGGGGAAACTCACACTTGTGTTGCTAGGAGCCGGAAACTGTTCCCTTATAGAGGGAAAGAAAGTTTAAGAAATGAGCAGCTTTCCAGTTCTGCAGTGGGATGGAAGCAAGGTAGCTGTAGAGTTACTTAAAAAGAAAACTCCTCAGGGGTCTGCCAGTGACAGTGCACTCTGCTCTGATACACAGAATCCCTGAGCTCAAGATCCTGTTTGCCTGATTTGGATTAGAGTCTGGACAGGCGGCTGTTCTGGAGTAAGCTCCTCTTGTTTTAGGCTTTGGTTAGGGATTTTATCATGTGGCTGAGAAATACTTCTTGGTGAAATATTTCAATGAAACTTCATATGAGAAATTTTGGCTTTTTAAAACTGGTGTTTTCATTAAAAGCCTACGTGCTATCAAAAATTAAGATGAAACCATTGTCTGTGTTTTATTGAAATGCTTATGCACGCTGTTACTGCTGTCTGCCTGGGCACTGCTAAATGTAATTAAGCACTGCCTAATCTGAGAAAAGATGCTGATTTGGACTGTGCATACCCATATCTCATTTTAAAATATCATAAACACATTTTAAGTGAGCAAATACTCTGTAAATATAGAACCTGCATTTCCAGATTTAGACTATTGCTTTTTTGGTTTTGATTTTTCATATTGATTCATGGGTTTATGAGTATGCTTTGTGCATACTTTTACATATAGACCCCAT
Organism: Psittacus erithacus; assembly: GCA_009867235.2. NCBI lineage: Eukaryota > Metazoa > Chordata > Aves > Psittaciformes > Psittacidae > Psittacus > Psittacus erithacus. The sequence goes on from WYDI02028773.1 coordinate 121,289, forward strand.
CAAGTTATCTGTAGTAGCAAAATGACAGCATCATAATAGTTAATAGAAAATAACATAAGAGGAAAAAGAAAATTAGCATTCCACACAGCAGGGCATTTCGGATGTTAATCTGCCTTGCAATATAATTGACAGGGAAGCTGATATCTGGGAAGATTTTTATTCCTATCTTTTTCTGTAAACAGTTAGTGTTCAGCAGTTTTGCAGCAGGGGAGATGAAGGAAAAGAAAGTTCTATCCAAGGAATGTTCCTTACCAGCAAAGATGTTAACTTTCGTCAGAAGGTAGTTAATCACTGAGAGAGAAACAGATGAAGCAATTGGATAAAACATTTCCAGCTCCAAAAGTCTTTATTGATTATGTCCCCCTCAAGAAAAATCAGTTCAATCTCTGAAACCCTCAAGTGATTAAACCTTGGGCAGTCCACTGTGGACAGAGCAAATGAAAATTGTTTCAAAACCAGACATGTAAAGCTAGGATAGTCAAAGCAAAAAAAGATTTATTTTTCACTTTGAAATCCTAGCTGGGAGATGTAATCTGAGATGTTGGTTTTAAGGCAAGAGTTTTCTTAAGTGCCGCAATCTTTCTCTGAGTAACAGATCCCTGAATCTTGAAGCAAATAACAATTTTATTTTCAGAGAAACAGCTGTCTTAAACAAAAAACCTAGTGCCTGGAAGATGTGGGAGAGATCTCTGGTCCATCATAGATAACTGGTACACATGGGTCTAAATGCTTTAAATGTAATTAGGGCATGGAGAGACTGAAGCATCACTTAATGAAATGCTCAGCCCTGTGACCAGTTTAGAGTTCCTGTTTTCAGACATGCGAGGTTTTTGTTGGTTTTTTTTTCTCAAGGCTGCTCCTCTACAATATTGTAGCTACTCTTTAAGATGGAGCATGACTGTTAGCATGTAGTCTAATGTATGCAATATTATTACTCTCTTTCATTTTCTGTATACAGCATGAAGGTCTGGGATAGTTGTGCTTGAGCTGCAGTTTGCTTTCTAGAAACCTATAGCATTGTGCTGGAGTAAAGCCCCTATCTCTTCTGCCTTGGCGTTTTGGGAAGTTAGGTGCTTTAAAGATGGTATAGAGGAAAAGGCTCTACCATAGTAGACGCTATGAATTGATTTCTTGGTTCTTTCTCATGTAACTTTTAACAGAAGTTCACCAGTTCATGTGTTATACAGGAGTCTAACATGAAACAATATATGCAGGTCAATTTAGGAGACCTCACTGTTAAAGTTGGTGCATATTATTGTAACTAGAAGTGTGACAGTAATTGACTCAAAGAAAGGCAAAAAAAAATCCCAAACCAAACCAAAGGAAAAAAAACCTGAAAGCCTTGGGTTTTAATCAAAAACTGGCTTAAGACCACTTAGGCCAGACTTCTCAAAGTGTAGGATTATCCTAAGTGTTTTGGATTATCACCAATTCAACTGAGCCTGGTGTTTGAGCCATGGATTCTTCCGAGAGAGGCAATAGATTATGGGTCAAATCATGAACCTAATTTTATGTTGGGGTAATTGCATAGTTCTTCTAAGTTACATGCAACCCCTCCCCTTGACTGGATTTACACCCCTGAGCTCAGAATCTGCTTTAACTGTTGGGTTTCATCCAAGAGTCTTAAAGCACCTAAGAAACTTCTTCATTTTCCCCTATAATGCCAAAATACAAATATAGGCCTACAAAGATGAAGGACCCCTTCCCCAAAGCCTTTTGGAGACTGTAAGTATATTTTCATTAGATTTATAGCAGACCTTTAATGCCTTATTTGGACAGACAGCAAATACCTGGAAATGGTCACAATTATTTTCTAGCTCTTAAACAGTGCCTCCGGAACTAGCTGTATGGAAAAGCTAAAGGCGTGCTTTGTGTTATCTAGTTCTAACAAAATCAGAAGATGTCACCAAAACACACCATGGCACTAAAGGGTCATAAGTCGCTAAGTGCTTGTTTTTTTGATCTAAACAGTGGGCAAAAAGGAGAACCTATGCCAGGATACCTGTGGCTGTCTGCCAGAATAAAACAAGAAAGGGGGGAAATCTCATAATTACAGTTATTAATAGATCTCCAGTATGCATTATATTCATTTCCCACCATATATAATAAACATTAATTAAGATACAGACAATGCATATACTTAAGGTAACTGGGAGGTTAGAGGTGGAGGTGGAAGCTGGTGTTGTGAACATGCGAGCTGGATGCAAAGCTTGCAACTGAGACGGATGCAGTTCCCCACATGAGGTTTCATGCTCCTTTAAATGCAGCCCAGGATACTTTAAATCCATGTCTCCTGTTTAGAGACAAGGATGTGCAGGACAGTGTCAAATGTGTTGCACAAGTCCAGGTAGATGACATCATCCACTTATCCCTCACCCACCAGTGCTGTAACCTTGTCTTAAAAGAACACCAAATTTGTCAGGCATGATTTGCCCTTTGTGGAGCCATGTTGGCTATCATCAATCACCTCCTTATTGTCCATGTGCCTTAACATAGTTTCCAGGAGGATCTGCTCTGTGACCTTGCCAGGCACCAGCATGAGACTGATTGGCCTGTAGTTCCATGGGTCTTCTTTCCCTTTTTAATTTGGGTTTGGTTTCCCTTTTTCTGGTTGGTGGGAACTTCACTGGACTGCCAGGATTTTTAAAATACAACAGATAGTAGCTTAGCTGCTTCATCAGCTATTTTCCTCAAGACCTGTGGATACACCTCATTATGTCCCACAGACTTCTGCACCTTCAGATTCCTCAGATGACCTTGAGCCTGATCTTCTACAGCAGGTGGAACTTCATTCTCCCAGTTTCTGCTTTTGCCTTCTGCAACTTGAACTAGCTCTTGGTTTCCAGAATTATTCTGTTCAGGTCAGAATATGTCCACTGATAGCTTTGCCTCCCAAACTTAGGCAAAAAATCTTCAGGAAACTTGATGTGAGGGTGAAGTTGCCATAAGCAATATCATTATCCTTCTATATTCTGTGCAATTATTATTTACATTATTGAATACCCTTGAGATAAAATTAAAATACAGCTTTCTTTTTTTTTTTAGTGGTTTTTTTTTGTTTGTTTTAGTTTTTTAATGTTTTTTTTAGTTTTCATCACAAGCTCTTGTTTTTGTTTCCCTTTTCTCTTTAACAACCTTGTTTCCCAGGAGACCACTTGATATGTCCTCATGTTTCCAAGAGTATGCAGTTCAATAGGTTGAGAGTTAATTGCCAGCTGGGAGTTCCCAGATGTTTATATGCTAGCCCAAATAGCTGTCCACTGATAGCAAATGAACAGCTGGAAAGAAACAATCTAAACAAAGCACCTTTTAGTTGATTGACACATGTCTGGAAGACTTGGCATGTTTGTGAGAAATGGAATTGAAATTAGGAGCAGCTATGAGCAAATCCTTCATTATCAATAATTAGTCAATTGGATACTTTTTGTTCAAATTCAGTTAAAATTCTCAAGGGCTGTACTCAGTCATCACCCATGCAAGTAGATGACAGAAATACTGCATCACCTTCACTTTATCTTTCCTTAAGGGATGTGTTAAAATATATTCATTATACTGTTAAACTTAGGTTTTCCATTGGGGCTGGGTGGTGCAAATGATTTGTAATGGAATATGAAGCCTTTTGCCCAGAAGTCAGATTTACATCCAGCCTAAGCAGCTAATGGCAAGTGGGTTGTTGAGCTACTTGAGAGCTTGCTATCAAAATCTGTTGTTTTGGTTCGCCTTTTTTTTTTTTTCTTTTAGTGAAATAAGTAGTTCTGTACACCTGCAAAAGTTTCAGTGGGGAAAATTGATTTTTCTGAAATTGTTTTCCACTTGAGAAATCAAAATTAAAAAAAAAAAAAAAAAACAAAAAACAAAATACCCACCCAAAAACCAAAACCAACCAAACAAAAAAAACCCAATAAACCACCCCAAATTTTTTCCCATTTTGATTTTTTTTTTTCTCCATAAAACCCAATTATTTCAAGACTTGGTTGTTTAGTCCTTAGAGTTGACCTGAGTGTTCAGTGCTCTCTTGGTTAAACAGCTGTCTCAACAAAGGAGAAATCCATTGTAGGGATCATATGGATGCCCGTTGTAGCTTAGGAAAAGTAACAACTGAAAAAGGTGTTACAGTTGTCATTTCATTAAGCACCACAATTCAAAGGACAGGGCAAATATTTTGGTATTTCAGGGAGGGGCAAGAAGTCTTATTGCCTTTTGTTCTAATGCACAGGCAGCTGAAATATGGGAATTCTTGAAGGATGGAATAATACATTTCATTTTACTGCAAGCCTGCATGCTAATGTTTCTGAAAAATACTACTATGATTGTTGTAAAGAAAAAAAAGCCCACCATGAACTGGCCCTTTCAAATTCAGGTTTGAAGCCATTATGTACATTAATCTATTTTAATCCAGCTAGCCACTGCAGGGACGAAACTTCTTAATATCTCTAAGCAGTCAGGATTTACTTGAAGTAAATAAGGCTTTTTCTTTTTTTTTTTTTTTCTCAAACAAATTACCTTTTTGGCCAAGAAGAGTGGGACAGTGTGATTCATGTTCATGGCATATGAATGGCGGTAGAAAAAAAATCTCCACAAGACATTTTTTGTCCCTGAAAAAAATGTTTTTTCTTTGACCATGTAAGACACTAGATTTCTTCTTTTCCATTTTAAAGTCTTTCTGTCCTTAACACCTTGTTTGGGAAACCAGTGATGTTAGGAGGCATTCTACTAAGCACTGTTTCTGTGAGTTTGGTACTTCTATCACTTTCACAAATATGTTTGGAGAGGACTTAACAAGGAAATCTCCCTGATGAGAACTTGCCCACACAAACGCTTTATGGGCATCTTGGAAGAAAACTTTGCTCTCTCTGAGAGAAACAGTCTTCTGTCTACTCAGTCTGAATTACAGTTGTGGTATGGTAGGAGTTGCAGGACATTGCTACTCTGAACTGTTGTCATGGCCATCACAATGAGGATTAAAATATAGCTATCATTATGGGAGCTTTGCACTGCATAGTTTATCTCTATAACAGTGTACTATGATGTGCCCAATTAGACTGTATCAGATGCTCCATGTCTGCTACTAAAGGGAGAATTTCTTATTGTGTCTCGTCAACAGAGAGCTCTCAGCCTGTGATTTAGCACTGAAATTAAATTTAAGCATAGCTTCCCATTTGATTATCAAACTATGGGTGACTTTTAAGGATCCTTTTCAGTCCATTACTTCTAAGAGCTATAAATTCTGCCAGTTTCTTCCTCTTTTCTAGTAGATGCAGACTAACCAAAAACTCATCTATTTAGAAGGGAACAAATCTAAATAATTTCAATTAGAGTATGCAAAATTTTACTGTTTGTTCAGTTGCATTTCTTGACTGTCGTCTTCTGCTTCTGAGTCTCAATTATTGAGAGGTAATATATGTGATTGACTTGAATAAATTGAAAGGATCAAGACCTTCAGAAAGCAATATAGGGTAAAAAATAGGCCAAAACCCAGGAGTTTTTTCCGTGCCAAATTGGAAGTCATCCATCTTGTGGCTTTATTGTGAGAGGAGTAGGAGTAGGGTGACTTCCCCAAGACAATTTTTAAGAAAATATATATGTATATATACATATATATAATTTATAGAAAAAAGGATGTCATTAGTCTCTTGTGCATGTTAAGCTGTTGAAAACATTATAAAAAATAAAACAGTAATATTGTCTAAGAAACCATCTTGGGTAAAATTGTGAACATTGAATCATAGTGGCGATAACCTGAGCTGAAAAAGTTCATAATCCACTGTTTACTAGTCTGTTGCACACATTTTATATTCATGGGGAAAAGGTGTGTGAGTCAAGATGAGGTTATGGGACACGTTTGCTTATTTGGCAGCCCCTCTGTACTTGCGCTGCTCTTGGAAGATGCCCACAGGTTGATGGACATACTGCCTGAACCTTGAAAGATGTGATACCTCCATCTCAAGGAGCTGGTGAGGTTGCAACATTCTGTAGTAGCTTCAAAGAAAATGTCCTCTACATAACAAGCACCTCTTTTGCTGCAGGAACTGGCAGGTTTTGAGTATACTGCAGTAAGAAGGAATTATCTGATCGTATCAGACACACAGAATTGGTGTGGCACATCTCAACACTGACCAGCTTTAACAGAAGGCAAGCATGGAGGTAGAAAGAGAAGGTAGAGCAGGGTTTCTTGCTCTGCCCTGCTATGACAAGGCTTTAGCCTTTGTAGCTGGCAAGACAGTTTTTGGGAAGATTCAAATACATGATCTGTTGGAGCTTCTCTGAAGTTCTGATCATCTGTGAAGCATTATGGATGTTTTGGATGGATTGATTGGGTTTTGCTGTGTTTATATTTTTTTGTGTGGCTGGAAGCCCATGAGACCTTGCAGCAGCAACTGTGGGATGGTGGCCTTGTGGTGTAATACAAACAGGGATGCTACCTGTGTGTGCAAGTGAAGTTAAACCATAGGTATAGTCTACTGTGGGAGGGAATCTCAAGTCCTTATATGCCTTTTACTTGAAGTATTTGGTACAAAAGAAGGGCACGAGACCTTTACCATGACATGGCAGTAAAAGGCCTGTTCCCAGTACTGTTGCTGGAGGAAGGCTGGAATACCGTGCCCCACCTAGCCACCACGTGGGCTCTTTGAGACCTCTAATCCTGTACAGCCCCTCTGTATCTGACACTTCAGAGTGTATTCAGACAAAAATAAGCTCTTGGAGCCACGGTGTTGCTCTACTTTTCATCAGTGATGATAACTTCACTTCTTGACTCTTCACTACTAACCTACTAAGGAGATATTTTTATGATTGGTTTAACTGGGAATGGGATGATGACAGAAAAGTGGTTTGCTTTGTGTTTCGATTTTAAACAGCTCCTCTCTGAAGCTCTGCTCTTACTGAGGATTTGCTTTTTGCTTACAGGCTGTGCCTTCCTAACGTACTGCGAAAGGGAGTCTGCTCTAAAGGCCCAGAGTGCCCTGCATGAACAGAAGACTCTGCCAGGGGTGAGTCCAGATTGATAACTTTTGGTTTTTTGTTTGTTTGGGGTTTTTTTCCTAAATAAATAAAATGGGTCACATACAGAATTCTCGTCTTGCATTTGAAAGCATAATGCCCCCAATTACCTGGATGATTCACTATTTGCATTGTGCTAATAAAATAAAGATATCACCAAACCACCCAAATAGTTTCCATGCACAAAACAAAATGGTTTTTGCCTCTGATCAGGAGTCAGGAAAACAGTAATTAACTGTTTATGGTCTGGATTCAGCCTTACTTAGCCGAGGAATGTCTTTTTTAGGATTCTGACCACTAAAATGAAATATTAGAAGTGCTCACCAGTGACTGTTTTTTCTTCTCTGAAGTAAGGTGTGGCAGCAAGAAAGCAAGAAACAATCTCTAACATTATTGAGTTATCACAGAGTGAAAACATATTCCTGATGACAAAGTGGTTTGACTCAGTTACTTTAGTATTCAAGCAGCTGTAGCAGATTGGAAAGGCGGTGAGACAAGGAGAAAAGAGAGAGAGGAGAGACGAACACAAGATAATGAGGAAAATTATTCACATGAGCAAGATCTAAGGTTCAGACAACACAAGCAGAACTAAAAATAGAATCAGTATTTTGTGGGGAAGACCTGACGTGCCGGGATGGGTTTCCAGTTTAGCAGCAACCTGGAGGAGGGGAGATAGAGACTATTTAGATTCAGCCAGGGCACATGGGCTGGAAACAGCCGAGTGAAGTACTCCTGTGGCTAGAAAAGGGCTGGTTCTAAACTAACACAGAAGTCAGTGATCAAGAATCAAATAACCAATGGGATTCTGCGGGCTCCATGCTGCATCTAAACTGGGAGGAAATTGTTTCACAAGTCTGCCTTTATTAGTTAGTGTTGATTGACTGAATTCTGTGACCCATAACCTACCTTTCCACTAAATATAAGGCACATCAGTAGCTATGTGTTGCTGAAGAAAGTGTTGATTCTGCTCTGCTTGTTTTCATCATCTTGAGTCTATTTACCTATCTCTATGCCACTTTGCCAGTATGGAGATGCCCACACACTTGCTCATCTACATCTATCTCTGCTTTAAAGGCCATACCTTATGTAAATATATACATACTTCATTCCCTAAAAATACATTCATGTCAGCTGACAACTCCCTCTGAATCATATTTTTTTCTAGAAACTCATTAGCTGCAGATTGAAAGTGACTTGATTCTTATTTGTGTTTTGTTGTTGTTGTTTTTTTTCTTCCTCCCTCCAACAGAGGATGTTTTCTTTCTACTCCCCTCTCCTCTGAATGATAGAACTAGAAGTACAAGAAATAAAAATACATTGAGTAAGGATGTTTCAGATAACATTTTACCTGAAATTTTCTGAAATCTGCTTCAAATTAAATATGTGCTTGTCAAAACTAGATACATGCTTGTGATGAACAGAATGCTTTTTTATTCAAGAGATTCTAACAGGAATTCCAGTTGTTTTCACTAAGACTGCTTACTATCCTCATTAGGAGCCAAACCACTCACTTACATATGGAGCTCATATCTTCTGTTTGAGGTGAAAATCTCATCCTGAATTTGTATGATGGGAGTATCTTCAAGAAGACAGTGGGTCAGTGATACTGAGGACTCAGAGCTCGGAAGGGAGGCCAAATTATGATTTAGGATTTCTTTTCAATTTTTTAATTACTTCTTTATATGTCCACAGGTTCTGAAACTTAGTCTGCATTTTCAAATCTCAAAGCTCTTGAAGTCAAAAGTGTTGTCTTGGACAGTGGCTAAATCCAATCACCTTTTACATTAGGATCAAGATTTCCTTCAGATGTTATACTGACTGATTCTAGAATACAGGCAAAACATTTCTTCTTTGGTTTATGTAATTTCCATCACATTTAGCTCATAATGACCATGATAACTTCAAAAGGCTTTTTTGTTTTGTTTAACACTTTGAGGTAACATATCAGGATCTGATTGAATTGGGAATGGTGAATCTTCTGTCTAAAATAGCAACCAGGATTTTTAGTGTTCTGAGCACTGACTTCTCCCATCTTTTTTATTTCTAGTTCTATTTGTCTCAGGACAAAAGTTTACTTTCCACCAGCAATCCAGCTCTGCATAGACCTTTCTGCCAAGTTTCTGAACTCATCTTTTGAATGATGTCACTGTAGTTTATTTAAGGAAACCAGTCTTGTCTCTGGATATACTATGATGCCTGGATACTGTTTTATGGTTTCTATGTACGTAGCAGAGAATTATTTATGTTTTACCTGACTCTTCTTGATAACCTGTACCAACAATATCAAGCATAGTTCATCACCATAAAATAAAAAGCACTCTTAAGGTCAGGGGTCTAACTCCACATTCACATGAGTTCACGAAGGACACATATATAACACCTTCCCTTGACCCTCTACTGACTGTGACACAAACAGCATTACTGAGGAGGTACCAAAAATAATTAACAAGCCTCATATAAGAAAAAAGGAAAGAGTAATACCGTGAGCCGTTGAATCAAGACACTGCTTTCCCATCCCCCAGTAACTGTGTATTTGCCTGCACTTGCAATATTGCTGTTTGTGTTCTTTGTATTATAAAACACAGAATTGAATCATTTTTAATAATATGCACATGAATGCTAATGTATGGAAATGGTGAGGCATGAGGAGCTTGTGTCCAGATTCAGACACCTTGCCTCTTAGCTATGTATCACTTTGTTTTTAGTGGAGTGGCTACATGCACATATTTTACAGTAATTACTTTCTGGATGTGCTTTGTAAGATGACAGAAATATGTTTCACATATTTCTAAGTTATATGTGGGACATAAAGGCATCTTGTGGAATAATCAAAAGACTTCCAAGCAGGTATGTGTTGATTAATAAAGTCTTTACAGCACTTTGGCTTTGGGCGGGAAGGAATAATGATAGATGTTTTGAAGCAACTAGAACGGAATGTAAACCATAAAATTATTAGTTGAATCCTCTGGATCTAAAATAATTAGGCTGTTTTGGACAATTCAAAATTGTCTTGCCTAAAACAGAATGCTAATGTAGCAGGGTGTGTATGTATGTGTAAAGAGCACTTTGCGAGTGTCGACAATTCAAATTCTAACGTTTACTTGTGATTGTTTATTTTACATATAATAGAATATCAGGATGATGAAGTATATTAGTCCTTTAATAATTTATAGAAATGCTTTGATGTTGCAGTAATTACATTAAAGGTCACATATCAAAGGTAATTTGGTTGAGCAGCTGTGATGGTTTCTCAGAAGCAATCAATATTGCTGTCCGTGGTGCTGATTTCACCAAGGGGACTGCCAGATTAAAGGAGGCTTATTACCAGACAGACAGACACGGGGGAAATCAAGAGCAGATTGGAGCGATGCACTATTCTCTTTCTCCACCTATAATTAACACTGTTCACAATAATCTGCACTAATCCTTCATAGTGAGAAACCACCACTACTTTATTTTTTCTATACATTTTCTTTTCCTTTTTTCTTTATCTCCAACATTGCAAAAAGTAAATTAGGAAAAGAAAGAGTAATTTAGGGGAGTGGGAGAGAAAAAGTAGCGAAAGTTGATTCACTCTTGGGATTTCTGATGTTGGTGTATGTCTCAGTGATAAAATGCAATATCAAAAACACAGCCTATGGTCTTGGGGAAAAGAACAGGGAGGGAAGGCAAAGTGATCTAGACAATGACAGTGCAGGGGATGTGAGGATTATCTGCCTGCAAATTTGGTATAATATTATCTATTTACCCCACAAAGCTGCACAGGAAATGAAATCAGAGAAATAAAATTATGTTTTAAGTGTAGTCATTTTGATTACAAATTACAGTGAAGCCAACTTTTTCTGCCTTTCCTTCTTTCTTTCTGGAGCAAATGGCAGAGGATAATGCTGAGAAATGTAATTACGCTATCAAGATCTACTTTTATTTATAGCACAAATAAACTGAGCTCATGTATGATAAGCACAGCAACATTTCTTTCCCCTAGTTCTTTGTGGCTCTCTCAGGCAATGGGAGTGAATAGTCCATGTATACTTGGTGGAGGCACTGCCTCTTTGCATAATGTTAAAACCTCCCTGTAAGACTTGCAAAGAATAACTATGAAATTAAGTAGCTAAGAAACTGTTAACCTCAGCAATCTGCAGGGCTTATTCAGGCTGGGAAATAGACTGCATTTTTTCCTGTATCTATTTCTCTTGAAAGAGAGAGTGGTAGTACTGGTATGCTAAATTTCTCAGTCTGTAACATAATTAGTTTTCTTCCTAACTGTTCTGAGATCTTTTGTCTCTTCTGCCATCTAGAAAAAAATGCATTCTGCTTCATATCATATGCAAAAATATGCTTCTTTAACATTAGAAGATAAGTGAGCTTATAAAACTCATAGTAAACCCAGTTTTAAATAAACAAAAAATTTTCACTAATGAAGCTAAAGTTGTGTTCAGCTTAAAGAATTAAAAAAAAAAAAAAAGTTTCTAAATGTTATTGGTCTCATCTGGCTCAAATTCTTATGTATATGTGAGAAAAGACAGCTGAGCATAGGGGGTTAAAGGGTGGATAAAGTGCCTTGCAAAATCTAGCCCCTCTTGAGTCCTTGCAATAAAGCTTAGATGAGATGTGTGGACTTCAGAAGTCCTGTGCATATAGCATGGCTTTCTCTGTTCAAGCACATCTGGCTGTAATTTGCAGTCTTATTGTCTTTTTTTAAGGTTTCAAAGCTTTTTCAGGTGGCTTGTTAGAAAACCGTTAAATCACATAACACCCTGCATACTTTGTTATTCAAAAAATGGTATTATATTCCACACCTTCCCATTTAAAAAATTTTCTCTACCAATGTAAATTGCAATTTGGTCAGCAGTGGCAGGCTGGATGGGTTCCATTGATTAAAGTAGCCTGCTGAACACACAGCCTGCTCACCATGCCCTTTAGATTTTGAAAGAAAACACATTTAATTGTTCCCTTGGGAGAAACATGCCTGTTTTCTGAAGTTAAAAATGAAGATGAAAAGAAATAAAACCAGATTTGAGGTAGGAGATTGCAAAAGCCAGTCGTGTAGAAAATCTCCAGTGCTTTAGAATCTTTGGGTGTCAATGTCATGGTTAAAAGATTTTCTTTTTTTTTTTTTTTTTTTTTACCCCTTTTTTTCTCCTCCTAACTGACCAACCAGCAAAAGGACTTTTGGATCTTGCTTTAGGGAAAGGAAGCGACAAAAGAGGGAGAGGAAACTATATGCACTTCTCATTTTCTAAAATCTGCTGTAGTTTGACAGTGCTGCTCAGTTCACCAGAAGAGATGAAACACCTGGGTCCTATCTGCTTGGTAAACATTAAAGTTCCATTTCACTAGTTAAAGATTAGTTTCTGTATCCCTATACAGCAGCCTCTAAAATGCAAAGTAAACTCTCTCTCTGTCACCCAGTCCAAAGGGCTTTAGAGAAAAAGGAAACCTTACAAGCATTCTGAAAGAACCAGTGTGTTGGATGCATGCTGTTACATCAGCTGAGACTGGTGTATTCATCACGTTGTGGTGGCTAACCAAGCTTAGCCTGACATGTTAAATGGGAGCAAGGCTTCTCAGTTGTGTTTGAGATTTGGTGGTAATTGAAAAGTAGAGTGCAAAAAATAAATGATAAAAGTAGCATTGTCTTGTCTTCCTAATTTGAAACCTTTTGGCTCCCAAAAGATGGTTTCCAAGTTATTCAACGAAAGCTTTTGCTGGACCTTCATTTGCTTTATGTGTTATTCAATGACAACTTTTCTCTCTGACGTCTCTGCCATAGGAGGATCAATCTAATTTTATGTACAACTGTAAAGATGAATGATAAGTAGAAAGGATTCAGGCAAGTACAAGCTGAATAAATTATAAAGGGCAAATGATGACAGGACTGGGGGTCCCAGGAGACAGTGATATGATAACAGAAACTAAAGACGAATTTATGATGGATGTAGTTAGCATGTACTGAGGCTGTTAATTCTTCAGGGTGGTTTTACAACTTCTTGTGATTGGAGCAATCAAAGTATTTCATTTTAAAGAGATGCTGTATATTTTCACTTGTCTGTTCCACATATTTGTATGTATGGCCTCATTTATATGCACAGCAGTAAACTCCCATAGGCTAGTCAAGATTACCTTCCATGAAAGGGCCCCTGCTCTCCAAACCATAATGCCACTGTTTATGCATAAATAAATAGGTAATGTGTAACAATCTGAGGGCAAAGCTGGATCCCAGGGAAAAAAAAATGCTTCATTTTAATAGAACACAGCAATCAAATCTTTTCAGATCCTGCAAGTAGCTGAGCACCTTCAACTACCTTCAAAGCCAAGCCTAAGGACTGAGTTAGCTCATAGATCCCTGATGAAAAATTATATACAACAAGTTCCAGGTAGGTCAAATTTTGGGGTTAAGCTACTTTAAGAGCAGCTGATGCAGCATCATAAAGTTAGAAGCAAATCTGATCATGGAGCAGTTCTTGATTACATTTCATTCATACTCTTATTTCTATCTCTTATTGCTTATTATTAAGGATATTTGCATGAAAATGGTCTTTTTTCCTTCCTCTGAAGAGTTGTCTCTTGTCTGTGAGTAATGCTTACTCTGGCCTACATTTGTGAATGCTAGGGGTTTGATTCTGACTTCATTTACACAAGTGTAAATCAGCAGTGATCTGATTGAGGTTAAGGGATTTATATGGTGTAGGAAAGAGCAGACTCAGCTATATTTGTCACTGCTGAAATGATGTCATCGTGAACAGTACCATAGCTCTAAATGAGGAAACATATTTCTACTGAGAATCTTTGCATCCGAATATCTGATCTCATAAAACGCTGAGCATCCCTGACGCCTGCTGGGCCATTCACTAACTCCTACTGCGTTTTTACTAGGGAGATGTCCCAGCTCCAAACTGTAGCAATTAAAGATGGTTGTGCCTTGGTGTTTCCACTGTTAGCCATTAGATTCTAACAAATCCTAAACAGTGGGCTTCCCAGTTGCATCACCCTACTGATTCAAATGATGGGATACATCCAGAAATAATTTGCAAGCAGCAAGCCTTCATTTCTCATCCCTTCTTCTCAGACACAGAGAGATAGAGGAAGAGATGAACAGCCACCCTTTAGCAGGCAATTTATTTTTCATCTGTTCAGTCCTATGAGTGATATTGTGTGACATTTCGTAGTCCAGGGGTCCTTGTTCATAGACTAACTTTTCCTTAGACACCAACTTCTCGTGTTTCCATTATGTAGTTATGGAGAAGCATGAGCTGGTTTTAATCTGTAATGCTATGTAAGCTTTCAATACGCACTTAGATGAAGATGCTGTATAATTATATGATTTGGACTTCCATCTGTGGCAATATGTCAGCCTATACCATAAGTTTACAAATGGTAATGGTACTACTCATAGCTTACATTGGTGTAAGCTGTCTGTCCTGTGTTTCTTTATGCAGTATATACATGTCTACTCAGTGAGACAAAAGTGATTTTTTTTTTTATTTTTTATTTTTTTTTAAAAATGCAAAGGTTGAGGAGCATACATGGGAGTAATGGAGCGGGTATGTATGTCTGCCACCAAAATTATTATTGTTGAAATGTATAGTGGTGTGTTTTGGTCTTGTTTAATTTAAATGGCATGTATGATAGCAATGAAACACAAAACCATAGACTTTAATGCCATGGAGCAACTACATTCCATGACTCTAGTTCCTGGAGGATGATTACACAATAAGGACTTGAGTCTTGCCTGATGAACTTTCTGTTAGTGCTACTTATGCTATATAGGTTAAGAACATCTATGTATTTGAAAACAGACTGTCTGTTGCAGTGCAGACAGACAGCAAGCTTTACTACATGAAATCCAGCCATTGGCTGCAGATCTTTAAAAAGAAAAAAAGCTGTGTATCCCCTATTAAATAGTCTGAAAGAATGATTCATACACTAAGCTTAAAGCTGTGCTTGAAGTTAAGATGCCTTCTAGAGGACTCGCTGAGCTGGAATGCTTTTGGAAGTGACAAAAACTGTCCCATCTCTACAGTTATGAACAACTTTTGATATGACCTGACATGTTGTAACACATTTAGCTTCTGTGCTTTGCTTCTGCTGCACTTTTACTTTGGCAGGGGGAAAGTGGTGGGGAATGACTGACCATGAGATTGCACTATCAGTTCAGGCGAGTAGGTATCCGAAGTGACTTTGCTCTGTTGAGTAGCTGCAGTGAGAGACTTACAGTGGCACTGCATGTACGACTTGCTGCAGTTGGCCGGTTCCCAGCAATGTCAAATCTCTCTGATTAGTTTCTGTAAGTACAAGGACAAAATTAAGCCTAACCTATTTTTCAAAGAAGAAACGTACATTTCCCGTTTTTCTCTTTAATGAGAACTTCTTATATCTTGTTTCCCATACTTTTTCTCCCCTGCTTTTCCCACCATGTCACTCCTTAAAAAAATACAACAAAACTCGTCTTTTTAAAATTCAATTCTTCTTAAAAAAATGTGCTTTCAAATTTCTTTGAGTTCTGAACCACATTTTGACCTTGATATGCATACATTTTCAACATTAAATGAATCCTAGAATGAAGTTATTTCCTTCCTTTACCCTTATCTATGGTAAACTACAGTCCTTAAAGCTGCTGCTACTTTCTAGTGCATATTTTCTTTCGCATGTTGCAAAAATTGACTGTTCTGATCACTGGTTTTGTAGGCAAGTTTTGGCAGAGCAAGTCTTGTCCAGCTATAACTAATCTGTTCCAAGCTCAGGTTTCTCTTTCAAACAGATGGACTGAATTTATTTTTCTCTTGTTCTGTGAATGGCTCAGTCATTTCTATGCTACTATAGTGACTTTGCATGGTAAATATGTAAGTTGTAAGACATGCTGGCATCAGTTTCTGATTTCATTTAAAGCTTTGATCAATGGAATAGTATTTTGTTTCCAAGGTGGTAAACTGGAATCAGATTTTTCTGGGTCTTTTTATTTATGGCTGGCTTAGTGTCAAGATCTTCCTTGGTAAACATCTGAGACATTGCTTCTGCCTTTTGCATCACTTTCTGGTGTCCTTTCTCAATAAAGTCACACTAGTGCCTCATGTCTGGCTGAACAGCATTTTCTCCTTCTTTTCTCCTCTGTCCTATCTCATTCTGCACTTCTGTCCTTGCCATCTCTTACCTCCCTTGTAGATTTGCTGGGAACATTACCCTGTGCTCACATAATGTCTGCCTGGTGAAATGAGTTGAGATTACAGCTGCTAAGGAGGAACAGTGCTTCCCAACTACTTCTGCCTGGGAGATCACATATTTTTTTCTGTACAAACAGAGATCCTTTCCACATTCTTTGACACTACACATATATAGATAGTAGAGTTGGCTTGCTGTAAATCTGATGTTTCTTGAAATTATGAGGTTTGGTGCATGTGAGCTTTGCAGCGTATGTTCATATTGCCCAAGAGAAACAAGACAGCTGGGAAAGGTTTGTTCATGTGGTGTTCTCTTGCCTGTTCTTCCTTAGAGCAACTGGGGAGTGATTAGGGATTGATTTCTGTGCCCATGCTTATCTTGTGCAGGGAAAGTTAGGTGGGGTGCATGAGGGGGGTGAACATTGCAGGATAACTGTTTTGGCGGTAGTAGCCTGCTCCTGCCAGCTTGTCATTTTTTCTACCACTGCACCTTCATATTGCTTGATATGACTATACATTTTCATCTGGTAAGCGAGAGGCTAAGACACTCCTGGGGTAGCTATGCACAACATGTCACTAGCATCCAACAAGCAGACTGCTGCTGAGGAGATCCTAAGAAAATCTGTATACTTGTGGCCTCTGAATTGTTTTGGAGACTATAGTAAAGGCTCTACAAATGTGGATACACCACAAAAAGTAAAAGAAGGATGTGACTCCTTTCAAAGACAGTGTTCCGTGTCTCAGTGGATGTCCTGAATTTATTTATATTGCTATGTGTTTCTCTTTCATTTTTATTCTATTAAGCCTTAAACCTTTTCCATCAGCACTCTGAGCCCAAGTTGCCATAGCACAGTGGTAATGCCTCTAAAGTGAGCCTGTCCAAACTAATTTCATTGTCCTTGTTGAGTGAAGTGCAACAATTAAGCAGACAGTGCAAATGGGTCCAGATAAATTAGGTATTTACAATTATTTCAGTTTGGATAATCTAATGTGATGTTCATTCTGCAGCTAAGAAATATGCTTTCCAGTGGAGAGGGAGCTCTCATTCTGTACTCTCTTTTCTGCTGGGTGTAAATTCAGAGTAACTGCATGGACTCTTGCAGAGTGTAAGCTTCTTTACATCAGTGCAACTCAAATGAGAATCTTACCCTCTTTCTTCAGACGCCCTGTAAAGCTGCCTCCCTTCAGCTGTGCTTGCACTTTAGAGATACGGCCAGGGGAGCTGGAAGGTCATTTTTAATTTTTTTTTTTTTTTTTTTTCCTGGGCCATGGTTGTGTTGTTGAACTCATTCACTTTGGGGAATCCAGCTTTCTTTGTGTGCTTCTTTGCTTTCCAGCACTGAAATTCTGACTGACAACTCGAGTTACTCTCCCTATCTGGCATTGCTACTGACATAATGGATAGCATTGCAATCAATTCCCCTCAGTGCCAATGCCTTTCTTTCACGGCATTAGCACCTTGAGGCCGTATTCTGGCTCCCAGAATTTTCAGCTGGAATTTTTACTAATTTACTAATTAGTAAAAATTCCAGCTGAAAATTCATAGCAACCCCAATTGAAAGGCAGAGGATTTACACCAGCAGATTGATGCTGAAATGCAAATTGCTGCTACTTTCTGATTCATTTCTTTGCTTCTCCTTCCCTTCTCCTGGTCCTTCCACCTGCTAAAGCAACACACTGTTGCTGGGCAATCTTTACCAACTTAATCACATTTGGGCCCAGTGTTTTTCCAGCAGATCCTAGAATGTGCAGTGCTTAGGCCTTGGTTATTAGTTTACACAATAAATGGAACCCATTAGAAGAGGATAATCAGGCCTTGGAGAAGGCCACCTCACTCATTATCTGAGGAGGTTATGGTAAGCGTCTGTAGTTATTAATCATACATTCCCATGCAGACAGCTGAAGATTGAGTCACATTTATCCTCTTTGTTCCTCATTCTTTTGCTCTGATATTCAAAATGATCTTTATAATCGTTGTTATGGTTATTCGTAGCCCATCCAGTCAGCCAGGACTGGTCGTGAGATGTTGCTTGAAGTCTTGCACCTATCCATGTTGGCCTGGTGATACAGATCAGAGCCACTGGAGGTCTCTCCATTTATATCTCGGAAAACATCCTTGAGAGTCCTAGAAAGTCTCTGATAGCTGTTATTGAATTGCAGTATCTTGTCCAGAGGCCAAAAGAGTTCTGAACAGAAGATGACACTGTTGTAAGAGCCAAGTTTGACAGCAACCCTCTTGATTTCACTTGCTTCGCCTTTTAATACCAACTCTAACCTTGAACTTAGACTAAGATGATATGCTACTCCATAGTTTTTTGAAATCTAGCCTAATGTCCTTTTAATCAAAGTGAATGGTCCTTTTTTCCTTACCTCATTTTTAAAGCACTTAAATCTATAAGGATGAAATCAAATCTGTAGCAGGTGGACTCAACACTGTTAAAAAAAGAAAAAAAAAAAAAAAAAGAGAAGTTAAAAAATGGAATCATTTATTCCGTCAGAGAAAATTATCTTTTTAATTTTGTTTCCCTGGAAATATTTCTCTTTTCTGTCATTCTTTTTCTGCTAGCCTGTGCACATGCAAATGTACCAAACAACTCCCCAGAAAACCTTCATCAAAACTCAGGTAATTGGAGAAGACAGTTGGAGTCTTTTCTCCCCATAAAGACTTTAGGCATGGAACATTTGCTTCAGCACAGCTACACTTAAAGCAACAGTTGGCAGCCAGCTTCATTCAGTGTAGTGACTGCGCAACCATCTAGTTGCGGATCAAATCAATGTATAGCTACTTTCATCTGCTTGCATGCCCATTTCTTTTCTTTGTGTCCACTATCAGGTTTTAGAGAAGCTGTGCTCCAACTTTCTGCTTGTTTCGCTTAAAAAACCTGCTTTTCTCTACTTGGGATTAGCTTCTGAAGCAGGAGCCAGGTGACTGATATGCGGAAATCATAAACTACTAGGTCCATAGTATCTATCATGAAAACTAAAATCACCATTTTGTTCACTTCGTAAAACCTGGATTCACTCTTCTGAACCTGGAGTGGGAGCTAACATTTGTATCAGTTTGTCCATTCTAAAATTACTTTTAAACCTTCTGAGGAAAAAAACATTTTCAGAATGAACAGTTCATACCATTTCTCCTTTGACTGAAGCAAATAAAACACCTAACTCTGATTGCTCCTTAAGAAGTCTTCAGTGTGAGTCTGCTTCCCTCACACTTGCAATGATAACACTTATATGCAATGCTTAAGCTTCCCAAGTGCTGTGTTTAAATCCTAATTCTGCACATCTAGAGGAAAACATCATTGTTGTCTTGACTTAGAGGTCTACTAGTCTCTGCCATCTCATGATCTGGTCCCTTCTTTTATTTTATTTTTTTTTTATCTTTTTTTTCCCCCCACTTTGTCCTAGCCTAGACTGCATACTTACTTGACAATGCGTAAGACTCTTGCTAGGTGTTTGATTTTTTTTTTTTTTTTTTTAATGAAAGCATTTTCTCTAAAAAATGTCAATTCAAGACCTTTCCGTTTGAGGGATCATGGTGGTTTTGGTCACGCATTTATTTCAGACTGAGTTTTTAGATTTGTTAGAAAATTCTTGTACAAATGCTAAGGCCATAAAAGCAGAAATCAACCCAAACGGGCAAGCATGACATTTGCTTGATACACGAAGCTTCCCTGATACAAATCCTTGCCTTACCTAGTTCAAACTAAGAAATAAACAGAGAATGGCTTTCCTCTGTCCACCTGAATTAAGTTTCTTACTCACCTGATTCTTGGCTGTTTGAGGACAAGACCTTTATTTTCTTCTCTATTTTTACAGAAAATACTAAGCAATTTACTTGAAATACAAAGGGGTTTTTTTGAGTGGATGAGATTCTTGCATGCACCTCTGAGACACAATATCTGACCTTGTTGATTTGAAGATGAATATATAGGGTTTCAACGTGCTGTGACAAGAGGGAACCAGGCATACAGACTGGGAATTTCCTGTAGCTGAATTCAGATTGTATTATGAGGTTGTCAGCTCCTCAACTGCCTATCTCAAAACTGGTCTTCCAAAAGACAAACTCTTTTGTCTTCCTTTAGTAGGAAAAGTGAGGCTATGAGAAAATGTAGAGAGAAGATACCGCTGCAGTGTGGGTTTGAGGGCTGAAACAGAACCTTGAAATCTAGACTTAGTACTTTGTTATGTAACAGAAGTCAATGAACCTACTTTTGCCTTGGTATCCTACCTACAAAATGAAGCTAATTTATCTTCACCCACTCTTACATCTTTGATTATTGGACATTTAGAGTTCTCCATAGTAGGATTTTTCCTTTGATAGGCAGGTGTGCTTGTGTACAGAGCTTAGCAATGACAGGTCCTGTTTATGACTACGGTGTCCAAGACATTCCTGTGATGCTGACGAAGGATGATAACTGTTGGGAGAGAAAAAGCTTTCTTCCAATGTAAGGTGATGGCTCAGGATGATTCTTGCCTTTCAGAAAGGGTCTGTCTCATGAATGACCTGAAAATAAATAAGGGAAGTGTGACATTCTTACTATTGTCGGGTTGAGTGTTTTTCTTTTTTCTTTTTAAGAAAGGAAAATTTCTGTTGGACTCATGCTGTACTTGTACATACTGTATTTGACATCTGTAATAAATTTTGGGTCAGATATACTTTTCAATATAAAGAGGCATCCTACAAACAGTCTCATGCTTGTATGAGGGTCATGTCAAGCATAATAGAGACTATTGTCACTGTACTGAACCTCTGCATTGTATTAAGTATTTCTCACTTCTCTCTGCTTCTCTATGAGACATAATGCAATGTGCCTATCACGTTCCACCACATCTCACCAAAGGGCACAGAAAGGGAAGCTGATTAGCAGGGAGCAAGGCTCCTCAAAGTTACTTCCGGCATCAATGAGCACAGGGAAAAGATGAAGTGTTCTCTTTGTCTTGCTTGTTTGTACGAGTCCTTTTTCTCTACCTGAGGATTGCAGGAGGGAAGCAAGTAATGTTTTTGTCAAAGGAAATTTTAGGGACTGGGTTTGCTATTACTTCATGGGCAGATTGTGTGATGAGCTTTTTGTGAATGAACAGTGTCTTGGGCAGAGATGAGCGAATGACACATTGGCATATGAAGGAGATGGTCGTAGATTCTTAGGAAGACAACCAGTGTTATCTGCTGAAAGTCTCCCACACTGCTTATAGGTGCACAAACTTTAGGCAGTTGCCTGTATGTAGAATAGGTCTGCATTGTCTTAGCGC
The DNA here is from genome assembly GCA_009867235.2 of Psittacus erithacus. Lineage (NCBI taxonomy): Eukaryota > Metazoa > Chordata > Aves > Psittaciformes > Psittacidae > Psittacus > Psittacus erithacus. The sequence continues at coordinate 142,699 of WYDI02028773.1, forward strand.
TGAGATTCCTGTCACATCAGTATGATGTCCACTTACACCAGAGAAGTTCGTGTTCTATCACAGACTTGCGCCCACCTCTGACCTGTACACATACTGGAATTGGTCTTGGCCTTGACTGCCTCATACATCTTGCCCTACAAATTCTAGATCAAAGCCCACAGCAACATGGTGGCCCAGGGGTTCTGATGTACTTACCTTTTCGTACCTCAACATGTCTTTCTAGCCCTCAAGAACACTTTCAACACTGAATTCCTGTCAAGCCTCATTCACTTTTGGTGAGACGACTGGAAATAAGGAGAAGAGACCACTGAATTTCATTTCACTCATGCCTCACAGAAAACTTTGAAGTCAGGCCGTATAGGTAAAGGAATTATTTGCTTCAAATTCCATGGCTACAGCTGAGCTGAGATGATTTCAGTGAATCTTTCCTGTTTCTGAATAGTATTTTTTTGGGGTAGGAGGTGAAATCAAATTCCTTTCAAAGGTGTGACACCTGCTTTCCCCTGTCAAAAACCTGTTTTCACTTGACCAGTGCATCAAGAATTCAGTCACCTGCTTAGCCCTGCACACCTGCATTTTTCTTTCCTTTCCTTCTCTCCTCTCCCTTCTTTTTCCACAGCCTAGTGACATCCTTTGCCATATCCAAGGTGCTTGTGTAGATCAAAGTCCTCCCAGGATCAAACAACATGCTGCATGCAATCCTCATGGTTACAAACAAGGTCTTTCACTGACAGAAACACGTTTCAGTGCTGCATTTTCAGCAGTCTATCAGACTTGATTCAAAGGTAGCTTTTGATTTCACAAGGAAACTTTCTTCTGCCCTTCCCCCCAGTTCTTCAGAAGGAGGGGAAGGGGGAAAAAAAAGGCTCAGTTTGGCTGAAAGAAAAGGGAGAACAGCTTTCTTGAAACTTTGGAGAGAGAGAGATTACCCATGCTGTACAGTTTGTTGTATCAAGTAGACAACAGAGAACTTTGGTAGTAAATTTAGTAAAGCATAAATGTATTTAATGTAAAAAGCAAGCAAAGGAGGACGAAGACATTCACCTGAATGTTTGCTACACTATTCTGATGGTGGTTTTATTATCTGTGGTCCTCACTTGCCTATAAGATTCTTGCTGTTCAAATAGCCTTTCAGTGTAAGAGCTTTGTTGTTTGAAGCAATAAAGGGGTGCAGAATATGTCTTGAAAGTTGGATGAATGGTTTTCAACACAGGACACTAATTACTATGGACAACTATTTCCTATGAGTCTTTTCTTCGTACAGCTTCAACCAAACCTTCAAAGGAGATGCACTGAAAATATAAGTATTAATGTACAGTTTTCTGACTAGCTTGGATCCTTTGTATTTTCTCTCTTGGGTCCTCTGAAAAGCTTTCTGAAAATTTAAGTGACATAGACACTAAAAATTGAATGCAAATAATAATTTTGCAAATCCCATTAGTAGAAGTTCACATTAATTTCCAGTACTCTGAAAACACTATTTTCTTGGGGCTGTGTTTTATTTTATTTTTTCAGAACATTCAGTAAAAATACTTCAAAAATTCTTTTTAAAAGACAGTTCTGCTTGGACCTTGAAAAAAAACCCCAATGTTTTTTACTTTGCCATTTCATACAGTCAGAAAAATGCGAAAGCAAGGAGTGTAAACCGTAAGTAATATCCTCCTCCAAATTAATGCAAGAAAAATATATATTTTTGCTAGGGGAAATAATTGCCGATTAATATTTCTGAGCAAATAATCCTTATATCCCATAATTCATATTCTATTATTAAAAATCAACTAATCAAAGAGCTCTTTTTAATAATGAAGTTCAGGGATGTTACAGTTTACTTGCAGCATTGCTGGATTTGGTACTGTCCTTATGCATCCTTTTACGTAGTGATGGAAAGGAACGCTTACTTGTAGGTGGCATACAGATGAAACATAGTGCTTTCAAGAAAAAAATTAGAAATTCTCCCTTGATGCCCACTTCATCAGAGTCTGTTTATTTGCCAGAAGAGTCTTAGCTCCATTCCTAGCTAGTATTTCTTCTTTAATTTTGAGCATCCACTCTTCTTAGGGTACAAGTAGCTGGTACACAGGTCCTCAGAAGATAAGAAAAAAATCTGATGATATCCTCTGAAAAAGTGTTTATCAGGAAGTAAAAGTCATGAATCCATTTAAGTCTGTGATCATTCATTATGGGATCGCATACTTGCTAGCTGGCCCTAATGGCTGCTCTTCTAGAGTGCATGCAGGGTAAATAACTGTTAATTTCCTTGCTACATAAAGTGTATTTTTTTGTCTTTTCTGATGTGAGGAGGTACTCATCCCCACTTTGAAGAGCTGTTATATTTATTGGTTTGGATGAGACATTCAGGAGAGAGCTTTCTAATCAGCATATACTTGAAGAAAGAGGCCAGCAAGCCTTTCTCTTGCAGAGTTAATTCGTTCGGATTCTTTCCTCTTGTGTCTTGCAAAGTAAACTATACTAGGGTCTAAGTTTCCTTCACAAGAAAAAGTCCTCACTAATCATTACAGATAGCAATGCGGTAAGCCAGACGTGCAGCAGCACAGAATAAAAATTGTTAAAATATTTACGAATTTGCATTCTTGAAAGTCCAAACTTTCCCAAGACATGACATGGTTACACAAAACAAATGGTAGTGTGTACATATGCACTTTAATATGAAGAAATGTGTGTACCACTTGGGAGACATAGAGTGAGTTGATGTGAACTTCAATAAGTTTATTTAAGTTTTAACGTATTTTGAAATCTATTCTATGGATGACTAGACACCTCTGGATCAAGACCTCACCTCCTCGCCTACTCTTAAAGAAACACATTAAACAGAAAATCTAGGAAAACAGTTTCATGAGAAATATGAAACCTGATATGGTTAAATGGAGTTAAAATTTTTCTTTTTTTAAGGGACTGTATGAATGGTTGTTCAGATTCTCTATGAAAATGAGCATTAAAGAAGCCTCCTTCAAAAGTACACTGCAGCAATTTCATGTAATGAAAGCAGCTTCATTTAAATCAAAATACTGATGTAATTCTGATTAAGATTTAAATTTGTGAAAAATAAAAAATTATTTAAAAGTAATTTAAAAGAAAAGAGGGACACTCAGTAAACTGGCATGCATCAAGAAGTGCTGAAATATCTCAGTGGGGAAGGGAAGACCCTAGGAAGAAGAGATTGGAAAAGTCCTGTTATATTTAAACTCTCTAGATTATGACTAGGACTGTGTGAACCAGCTCAACATAGTCCTCAAAGGGCTAGCACAGGAAGCACTGACAACTTGCCACCACATACTTATTCATCACCACAGGCAAATCTTTCCACTGGTCAGGCCTAAAACTGCTCTGTACACCAGAGGTTGCTGAGGCATCTCTTTCACTAGCTGGCAATTTCCTTACTTAAATAAAAGTAAGCTTAGGCTGCTGGGCTGGGTGAACTGTTTCATAATGCTTGGCACTTGTCCCTGTTCAGCACTGGCATTGAGGTGATAGAGGGCTAAGATACATCTGTTTGGTGGTGTAGTGAGATCAGCTTTGGGTAAGGCTCTAATGATACAAGGAACCACTTCTCTCTAGGGTAGGCGGGAGCTCTATGAACATGTTGAAGACTGTGAGATCTACTACAGAAAGATGATGCATCCAGTAGCATATGGCTTGTGTGTACGTGTAGTGTTATCTGCTCACTGCTGACTCACTGGTGCTTCCTCAACCAGCACTCACGTGTCTAAGAAAGGTTGCCTCTCCATGTGGTGTCTGTTTGATGTCATCTCAGGGGTTCATAAGATTAAGCAGTTGTGTAGAAAAAGTAGAGGCTTTCTGAAGTTTGGAATTAAAGCACTATTTTACTTTTCCAGAGGGAAGACTCTAAGGAGGCTTTGCAGGCTTTTTCTATTGCTGATTTTGATATCTTTCTGCAGATTAGTCAATTCTGTGCAGGGAGCTCAATTTAGTATTGGGGAGAGATGAAATAGACTGGGTTTTCTGGCAATAGGTGGGTAGGTTTTTCTTGAATATATATTCAGTACCTGTTCTGTTTTGCTCCCATTGTAGCCAGTGAAAAAACTTCATCTGGATTTCCTGGAAGTAGATCTAAGTCAATGGCAAGATAAAACCCTCCTTTTGTGTGAGCTTTGGGTCCACTCAAAGAACACATTGGAGGAAGCAGAACACGGATTAGTGAACTTTCTTCAAGTCTCACTAATGATAGAACTCTTCTATTTCCAAGGAAGTTGTTTTTCTTGTACTGGGAAGCTGGTGGGAGTTATGCAGTGAGTAGGTGAATTCTCAGAAGCTGGCTTGGTAGTGGCAGACATGCAAGTTAAACTGGAAAATGCAGTCATGTGATTTGACTTTCAGATTAAGCTGAAGCAGGTGTGATATTCTGGGATTGCAGTGTTTTTGTGTGAGTTCACTGGTCCCAGCCTCTTTATCCAGCTATTACCCTTCCTCCCTTCAAAACCTCTCCCCCTGAGATTTAGTACTTTAACTCTAGACTTGCTGGTTTGGCTGTCACAGGCCAGAGAGGGCAAAGTAAATTATTGGCATCCTTATAGATACTTAAGGCTATCCTATAGTTTCTTGGATGTGTTGAGCATCAGCTTTTTCCCATGGTTCACTGACTCTTTTATAAACTAGAGAGCACTGATGTGTGATCCTACAGGCTATGGGGCAGATGTCCTTTGTTGACTTGAGTGGAAAGCTTGAATGGGATTATTGCTTATTGGTTTTGAAATCTCACCTGAATGTTCCCAAACTCACTTTGCACATAGTCAGCTGAGTGGTTGAAGCTTTTCAGGTTGCTGATTTGTACAAACCTGCTTGATCTGAGTCTGAAAGCAGAAATACTGCCTCCATGTACTTCACAGAGATGCATAGGTGACTGTGGCATTGCTGTAAGCTGGGTAGAGCTTTGTAGTTTAGATGCTCACCTGTAGCTAGACGCCTCTCTACCTGAGGTGAGTATTACAGGTATCATCAGGTATCACAGACATTTGGGTAGGCTTTTGCTATTCTTTAC
>WYDI02028777.1:0-29552 GCA_009867235.2 Psittacus erithacus
GGACTCTTCATTAGGGACTGTAGTGATAAGACAAGGGGTAATGGGTTCAAACTTAAACAGGGGAAGTTCAGGTTAGATATAAGGACGAAGTTCTTTACTGTGAGAGTGGTGAGGCACTGGAATGGGTTGTCCAAGGATGTTGTGAATGCTCCATCTCTGGCTGTGTTCAAGGCCAGGTTGGACAGAGCCTTGGGTGGCATGGTTTAGTGGGATGTGTCCCTTCCCACAGCAGGGGGGCTGGAACTAGATGATTTTAAGGTCCTTTCCAACTCTAACTATTCTATGATTCTGTAAGTCTATGAAAGGCTAACTTTGTAACAGATGTAAAGCTGCCTTGCTGCACTGAAAGTACCTTTTCATTATGCCCAAGAGTCTTCATTTTCATTTCGATATGAAAGCAGGCTGAGAGCTTGTGGCTGTTATTATGGTAAATGCACCCTTTCTGACCCAGCCAAAATACTGATACCTAGTGACATATATTTTTTTCTTCGCCAGCAATGTGACACTTCCCTGTACTGTGCAGTCGATCAAGGTTTCATACATTTGTAATAAGGGTGTAAGGATGTGAGCAGAGATTATGGTACAAATATTCTTCCGGACACAGAGACAGCAAGGTGGAGCAATTCAGAAGAACGAAATTGGGGAAAAAGACCAAAGAAAAAAAGATAATGGATGTCAAGGACTAGTGAAATGGAGGCACGAGTAAAAAGAAGAGCAGCCTAATGCTTCACATTGGATTGGGAACGCAGCTGCTATAAATGCCCAAGGAAAGGAGCTGACCAATCGCAGGATGAGTTTAAACTGCTGGTGAAATGTGTCATACATGTGCTGGCGTGACATATCAAATAGGGTGTTTTAGCAGACACAGGGGAGCTTTATAGCAGCTCTGAGTGAGCATTGGTGGTATGCTGGAACTGGTGCCAGTCCCAAGAACAGAGCTGGGCCGGGACACTAGAATAAAAGGCTAGTGGGATGAGTTTGGGAATCGGGGGTTTATCAGGCTGGAGGCTGGAAAAGCCTGCTTTGTTTAGCAGTATAGATGGCTGTTGCTGGTGAATGTATGTACATATTTATACTGGAATAAATACTGGGAAGAAAGAAGACACAACTGAGCAAAAAAGTTGTTACAAAGAAAAGCAAGCACAAACCAGCTGTTAATAAACCCAGGCTGAAAAAAACCTATATAGGCGTTGGTGTTAGGCCTTTTGTTTCAAGCTCCTGGGTCTGATGATTCACAGCCTGACAGCTTGCAGAGGCTGAAAGGATCACAACAGCTCATCCTAGCTTCAAGGGAACTCGGGGTGCAGTGGCCAGCTCTGTTCCCAGACTCTCTTTTCTTCTGTATAAGAAACGCATCTTTAAACTAGGATTTTTTTTTTCCTGCTCATCTATAAAGCCTGTCTGAACAGACCAAAATCGCCACCTAGCGAAGACAATCTCTCAGCTCACTCATTTCACGCAAGTCTGCTGTAAACACAATTGAGACAATTGTCTCTATGCAATTTTTTGCTGCATTTCTTTGAGTGAAAATGGTACATAATACTTTGCAAAAGCAAATCATTCACTGAAGGTAAAAACAATTTGCTGAGGTGACAGGAAAGCAGGTGTTTTCCAGAATATAATTTGTATCCAAGCATAGGGTTTCCTACCACTTCTCACTGTAATCATTACTGTGCTTATTTTAATGTCTTTGGAGTGTATTTACAGGGGTCTTGAGTAAAGAGCCAGATTTAACATCTGTATTGGGTGTCTTCTGTCTCCTCCATAGGTAGTGCTTCAAAAGGTCTCAGAGTTCTTGGTCCTGGTTTCTCTGAATGAATTGTCAATAGTAAGTAAATTGTATAATTGGCTAAAAGCCACAGAAGTGGTTTCACTTGTAATATGTCTGTAATGAATTAAAATCAAAGCACAATAAATAACAGATAAACCTACCTGTACCAAGTTTGCAATTTTTGCAAGGACTTCTAGCTAAATCATTTTGCGGGTTCCTTTGGCTTGACCTGAGTGACTGAACAGGCATCTGTAGTCTAAAACTTTTCATACCTACCAAAACATTCTTGAACATTACACTTTTCCAATGTTTCTACCCTAACACCTTTTGTGGGTTGCTTCCTGTTACAGTTAACTGAACATTAAGCTTTAAAAAAACATATAGCAAATGACTGTGAAGATTTTATTAAAATAATACTGACATTTAAAATGTACTAGGTTTTGGATCCTTTTCTTTCCCTCTCCTACATTTACGCACTTAAAATTCACGTTGTCAAAACTCTTATGTGCAGTGCTAAACACAAAACACAAGAAAATGGAAAATACGCAAGAACCTCTGGGTACAAAAGCTGTGATTTTCAAATAACCACATGAAAAAATTCTGTAGAAATTATGAGTATAAAAATCCTACGGGAAGAACAGTTTTGTCGAATGAGGGTTGGGTTTTTTGGTTGTTTTTTTTTTTTCTTTGGATTTTTTTTTCCTTCAGATAAAGTTATTTCCCTTGACTTATCTTGGTAGAGATGGAGTTGCAGTGTTCAGTGATGATAAGTGTCTCTAGATCTTTTTGAAACTGCACTTGCCAGGCTATCTAAAGTAATGTAACAGGGATCTAAAATCACTTTGTGACTGAATTTTTTCCTTCCCAAAAGGAGTTAATTTTAAAATGCTAAATGCTACTGCCTAACTTTATTTCCTGCTTTCCATAAAGACAAATCATTTTCTAAGTGTGAACACTAGACTCGGTGACGAAATGTGCTACTCAAACAGAACATGGGGAGTTACAACCGGCTTGAAATTTCAATGCAAGGTTAAATGTTGAGTCACTGGCAATGCCTTCAGAATACTCTGTAGTATCTTACTACTTCTGTTATATTATGAGATTCTATAGTGATGTGTGGGCTGGCTTCAGACACTGTGCTGCGCAGCAACAGCCATACGGTTGGGGAAGGAAGACTGGCACTGGTCATGTCAAAACAGGTGTCCAAAAAATTACACCCTAAATTTCACACATTTCTGTCACTAACTGTAACAAATGCAAATGCAGTATTGTTTTCCTGTACAACATCTCAGTTCACATGCACTAAGTTGCCAGTGACACAGCTCATTCTCTGCATGCCAAGGAGAGTTCACTTCTGCCTGCATGGGGTTACCATGAAAGTATCAGCAGTCACTGATAGTTTGACTTTTTCTGCTCTGTTGTTTTTGGTTTGGCTTTTTTTTCCTGCACTGTATTGTCAGAAGGAGCAGAAAGTTTTGCTGAGGATTATTCATTGTGTTGCAGTCCATGAGGATAAGCAAAGATGATGGGTGAAGCCATGTGCTTATTCCCTCATTCTGAGAATCTCAGGAATTGCTTCATAGATATCTGGAATAGAATTCCTCTTGCCCTCTAAGAGTCACAGCTTCTTACCTTCTTTCTTATTCAGGAGTCCCTGGGTCTTCTAATGTGAAAAGATACCTCAGAAGGTGAGTTGTCATAAGCCAGCCCATATTGTGAGACCCTAGAGATGTCATGCTTGAGATCTACTGGCTCAAACTAGGATACTAATAGGAACAACAGTGTGCCAAGGGAAGGGAAAACAATGGGGAAAAGCTGCATCCTGAGGCCACTGGCTGCACACTCACACCTAGTAATCATCTGTTGTGTGTCTGGATGGACTGCGGAAAGCTGAAATAGAAGAGACTGTAATAGCTGTGGACCCTAGAGGGTGACCTGAGGTGGACTGCTTTGTCTCAGTTTTTCATCTGGATGCAGAAGCAGTCTATTCAGGGAAATATGAAAGGAGGATGCATTTTCACTGGAGCTGTCTTTTCCAACCCTACCTTGTGTCCACTAGAGTGAAGTTGCTAGTTCTCCAACCCAGAAGAGACAGTCTCACCAGTCATACCTCCTCAGTCTCATCAGCTCCTTCCATTTAAGGATGTGAGCCTGAGGGATTCTGCCCATGCTGCATTTACAGGATAAACTAACTGCATTTTCCTCACAGTGTTTCCTTACGTGTGTAATTAAGTATGTGAAACAAAACAATGTATGAACCTCCCATTTAACTGTAGCTTTCTGGATTTAGTACTTGCCATGACATCTGCTACAGTACCAGGTATCAGATGAAGGCAACTGAGGCAACGATTTTTTCCAGTAGCACAGTGTAATTCCAAGATAGGGCTGGGATCATGACACAAACTCTGTGCTAAAACGCTAGAAATTTGAAGCAAGATTGTCCCTGGGTGTAGTTCCTCATTCAGGGTTAGAAAAGCAGACATTACTTGGCACATTTGATGTTAAAAGGGAAGAAGCTTTTAAAGAGTGAGAAAAGACAGGTAAGGTCAAGTTTCCCCAAGAAATCAAAACAAAGCTTCAGCTGGGATGGAATACAGCACAGATTTGGGGATATTAGGACCAGCCCTTGGGGAAAGCTTGTGAAAGTCATTGTCTATGGTAAATTAATTCCAGTATCTCATCTGAAAAGCAGTGTGCCACATAGTCACAAAAATAGTCAAAGTTAATTTTAGAAACAGAACAAAAAAGGAACTGACCTATTTTTCCACCTTTTTTTTTTTTTTTTTCCACAGGCATTTCACACCTCCACTGTTTAGCATTCCCATTCCCCATTAGTGATGTGATTAGTATATATGTGTACACTCTGATGTTCAGTGAGAGATGCTATGGGACATGCATTCTTGCTCTGCTGTACACGAGCTGGACAGAGACTGTAGACGATATACCCTGATGTCAGTACCTTTGGGTTGGCACAGAGGAGGATCTCTGCTGTCTTAGGCAGTGCCTTTGAAATTCACCTGGATCAGGCTTTACATTTCATTTGATACACCCTTTACTGTTTTCTGTTTAGGTATTTTTTTTTGGTTGTTGTTAGTTTGTTTCCCAAGGCCCTAGTCCAGAACAAACTTTATTGCTTTCTAGGATACTACAAGATTTAGGTGAAATAGCTCGGTTACTTTAAATTCATTGCTGAGCAGCCAAAACCTCCCTATGCCAGTTTAGGCTCGCAGTTCATCCATAACACGGCCATTGCAGTGCAGCAGTAAAAGAAAAACCTTTATGTGATGCACAAGGTGTTTCATTCTCTTTCCCCTTATAAGCACCAGAGCACCACTTCTCAGATGCTGCCTTGGATCAGTGTCGCTGGGGACCCTGCAGGTGCGGTGGAACACACAGCTTTAGGTAGGGACAAGCTGCCATTTTGCAGGGCTCTGGGACCATGAGGAGCTGCTGTCTCATGTCCTGGCAATTGGCAGCACTGGCCTGTAGGTGCAGCAGCTGCCCCTGGCTCCTGCTGAGCTTGGTCTGTGCAAACAGATCTTCTGCAGTTGTGGTCATGCTGGTCCCAAGTGCCCTAACCAACTCATGCTCTTTCTCTGCTGTGTGGAGGCATGAAAAAAATGAACAGTTGCTCCTTTACCACCTTAGAATAGAGAGAGATCTAGACTGATGATGACACTGATGAAACTCTTAAGTAATATGAAAGCGTCTAAAATATGCCTTTATGCTTCCTTCTTTACTGGTATTAAATAATGAGTGACAGCACTGAAGATTGTCATAGACTTACCAGAATTATTTTAGTAGCGTCATTCTCCGTGAATGGAAACAGGAAGTGGAATATGTTAATCTTATAACTCAAATTCACACTTCCCTTCATCTTAGGGGCTCTGAAGTTAGAAGTGTTAGAGACTGAAAAAAAAGGAAAAGGTTAGGCAAGAGTCTCTGTTAGCCTACAACCATGTGAGTCATGACCCTACTGACATTAAAAAAGCAAAGCTGATATGTAGCTACATCAGAAAAGAATAATGATATGCATCATGACGGCACTGAGGCAGGTTGTGGCTAAGATTCTGGGAAAAACATATTAAATGAAGCCTGAAATTTCACTAGGTAGGTCATCACTGTTCACTGAAAAACTCCCAAATTACAAGGTAAGCTATAGCTCTGCTGCATTTTTGGCAGATGGATTCTGCTTTAAGGGAATTATTGACATATAAATTCACCTCTATTATGCTGGTAACAATACCATGTGGCACTGACATTTCATACCCTGTGGATATTAACTAAATCACCATCACAGCCCTTTTAATTATCCATATTCTTATTGTATAGATCAGGAAAAGCGATAGGAAATACAGTGACTCATCGAGGGCGTATATACATAATTGCTTTTAGGCATTGTCTGTGAGAAAAGTGGAATTTAAATGCATGCATTTCTTTTTGTCAATAAACAAATATTTGGATTTTATAAACTTGTTTTTGTAAGGAATGTCCTTGCTTTGGGAAGTGTTCCCCTGGATTTGCACCTGTTTTTTACCTGCAGAGCCATCAGGAATTCTAAGTGGAATATTCAAAACCAATAATGAACGTTGTGGACTGGAGCCTGGATGAAGCCATTTCTGCATTGTGAAAAGTGGCTGTCTGGTAACCTGAAATGTTAAAAAGAACACAAATGTTCTTTTTAACATGGCAGGATGTTTTGGTCCAGCTGGAACAAACAAATTTGGAGAGGGACTGAAAAAAGAAAAAGTGTACATTATTAGGTAAGAATAATGAGGTAAAGGCACAAATGATTGAAACACAGGACATTGTAGTCTCTACATCTAAGTTTCCTCTCTTCTCCAGAGGACTATGATTTGAACACTTCATAACATTTCAGAACAATCTAAGAGATTAGGTACCTACATTTTATTATCATAAAGTGATAGGATCCTGAACTTACCTGAGCTTTTTCATGAAGCCTAGCCTATAGGCCAGCCATTGTCATTGTCTTCCTTTATCTTGATGTGAATTTTCAGCAATGCAGGGAGGTACTAAAGGAAATGATGCTATGAAAAATATCCACAGATACTGAAGTAAGCTGGTCCAAGCTATGGATTTCACAAGCATTTGTGGAATATTAAAAAATATAAATTTTGTGGAAATTAAGCTCTTTTCACACGGTCAGGGCCCTGTGTTTTCCACAGTCTGTGGTCTCATCTCCTGACTCTTTAGGGTTTAGCTGCCTGTGCAGATGTCAGCATTCACACGGTGCAGCCAAGATCAGTCTCATGCCTTGCTGATCCTGACCATGCCTTTCTACCTTGGCCTCCAAGCCTGACCTCAGACCTGCCTTGTTACTACAGATTTGCCTGGTGATCACAGAGCTGTTGGCCAATGTTGGTTACCAATGGACAGACCTGCTCGGTGTGCTGCGGGACTGTGTGGCTTTTCAGGATGTTGTCCAGCCTGCCTGTCCCTTGCAGGGCAGACAAAATTTGGCTCAGTTTTGTTACTTAGTTTTAGTTTGCATTATTCTTTATTCAAAATAAATTAAAAGCCTCAATAGAATTAGCTTTCCAACCTTTCTGGCTTATTGAAGGTCTAGAAATGAACCACTGAGTTATTTTTTCCATGAATTTACAGTGAAGCTTGGTTCTGCTTTTTTTCCAGTGCTGCAGTGAAATTTCACACCCTGTTGCAAAATACATAACTCAGAACAGGAAATCTGTGGTGAAGTAACTTGCACTGCTGCTTGAATACTTTTTACTTCATAACATATAAGAAAGTATTACGAAAGAAAAAAACCCACATCAAAACAAAATCCAGCAAATGGAAACAAAGAATGAAAGGGAACACAGTTTTTTAGAGAGGCAGCAACAGCCAGAATACTGACATACACAGTTCATAGGATCAGATGACAATTCAGGTTGGAAGGCACTTCAGGAAGTCTCCAATTCAACCTTGTGCTCAGAGAATGTCAGCTATGAGGCCAGATCAGGTTGCTCAGGGCTTTGTTCAGTTCAGTCTAGAAAACCTGTCAGGATCCACTGCTTGTCAGTCATCACAGTTCAAAAACTTTTCCTTATATCAACTCTGACCCTTCCTGCTTCAAGTTACGCACATGATTTATTGTCGTCCTGCTATGCACTCTTCTGAAAAGATTGGTTCCATCTTCTCAACATCCTTCCTGCAGGTATTGCAAGGCTGCCACTAGGTCCACAACGTCTTCTCCAGGCTGAACAAGCCCAGCCTCCTCAGCCTCTCAAGGTCCCTTTGCAGAACGTGAAATTAATCAAAAGCATAAATAGACACAAACAGGAACTCATGAAAAGAATCAAAGTGGCTCTTTGTAATGGAGAAATTTATGATTTACAGGCAGAGGGATCTTCTCATGAGAATTTCCATATTGCTTGTGACCACCGTATGCTTATCCTTCAAGTGTAATGTCAGACCTAGAAGTGTACTGAAAAAGTGCTTGTCAAAATCCTCATACTCTTTCCACTACACAGACTTGCTAGAGGAAGATTTTTTTAAGAAAGAAAAATTTCCCTATGAAAATGGGCAACCACCTTAACCAGACATCCTTCCTGGCAGCTGAACAAGAGTGAAAAGGTTGTGAGAAGAGAAAAAGCAGACTTTCCAAAGTATTTTAACTCTTTTCAGAGGGTTCAGTGCCTGCTGCTACCAGGGAACCCCACAGCAATTGCAGAGGTCTGTGCAACTAACAGGCCCCTGAATTGACAGCTGTACTTTTATTTGTGCTAACTTCAACCTTTTAAAAATGTGGGTTCTTTAGCTGCCATTCTTAATGTTTGTTGGTACATTCATGTTCTTTGCTGGTTTGTCAGTATTGCTTGTTGGTTTGCATTTGATTTTTCCGAACTGGCAGACTGAAAACCCAGGAACATCCAGCCGAGGCTTCCATGTACAGTTATGCAAATGGATATAAACTTTCTTGCTCTATTGACTCTGCAAACATAACCATACTCCAGATTTCAGTCACAATAAGTAAGGTTAAAGGCTGATCCTTTATGCTGTGGAGATGTGAAACCTCACCTTTCAATCTTTCCTTCCTGAATATATCAGCAAAAATTTCACCTGAGTTAAAGCACTGGTGGCTAAAATTTGGTTCTATATAGGAACTTCAAGTAATGAATACTCAACTATCTGAAACTTGATATTGATATTGTAATGAAACTACACAACATACGGTTACACATTAGAACATGTATTTTCCAAAGAAAACAAAAGCTGAAAAGCTTAAGAGCAGGTAACTACCTGTCCACATGAGGTAAACGATTTTAAGAAATGGCTAAACTCAGGGGTATGCTGAAGGAGAACTCAAGTCATTACTGAAACACAGGAACCACCATAGCGGCATAAATCACAGCATGACATTAGAGAGAACATTTACCATCCTACCTCTGTATGCTCCTACATCAATCATTTGAAAGATTTTCACATGTGTGTGTGCTTTATTCACTTCTATCACAGTACTGATTAAAAAAAATAAATAAATAAAATCTCTTTTGCGGCTTCTTCCCAGCTAAGCTTAGATTTCAACTAGAACTTGAGAACAAATTACTATGTTAAGAGGACTTCAGCTTCCTCCAGCTGAGCATGTGTATGCCCAGCATGCGGGTGAGCCAGCAAGCTGTGACAGGAAGCATGTTTGTGAGAGATCCTCAGTAATTTTATCAGCGTGTCATGGTCATCTTTACTGTGCGTTTGTTTGTCAACATGGATTTATGTGCCATGTCTCATTTAAAGATACGTGTTGATGCTGCATTTATTTCATTGCCTCTATAACAAGCTCTTGGCAGCTCCAGCTATTGGTTTCACTTAGATTAGTATCAGTGACTTTTGGAGTATTTCCTAGGTACAAACTGGGGAAGAATTTTTCTTTCTTTGCCATTTACATTACACAAATTTGCTTGTTCAGGAATTTTTGACAGTCTCCATTTCACAGAAAGTTCTAGAAGTGATCAGTTCACTGCTCTTTATAGCAGAACTGCACAGGGCATGGTCTTTCACTTGGTTTCCCTCACGCTTTTGTAGGCACAAGCAACACCTGAGCAAATTCAGTATGTCTGTTCGTGCAGTTTCACTCACAAAGCAGTAAAGAATGGGATCAGCAATGCAATTCAAACTTGTTATGGCCTGTGTGATTCTGTAAACCTTATACATCAACTGCAAAAGCTGTGGGTCACTGGTGTAAGGTTCTTTGATGCTGCGAATAAACAACATAACATGATATGGAGTAAAGCAAACAACAAAAGTAACTGTGATATTCAGAATAAGTTTCCTTACTTTTTTCTTTTCTTCATCTATTGTGGCTTGATTACACCTTACTACTTGGTAGATTTTATGGTAGCAAAACACAATGACTACCAAAGGGAGCAGGTACCCTGAGCATATCCGGAATAAATTTATCTGTGCCTGCCACCATTCCAGGGGGTATTTGTCATAGCATAATGTATGATTAGTGAAATTGCAAGGATCATTGAACACTTCTTTGTATACCAATATGACTGAATTGAAGGTGCTTTCCAGAAGCCAAACAACTATGCTGACAATCAATGAAAATCTTCTGGTGCGCAAGTGCTGGAGCTTCAAGGGATGAACTAATGCCAGATACCTGTCAACAGAGACGCAAGCAAGGAACGCAGTACCAGTGTAGAAATTCATATACATAAGGAAGGCAGAAATCTGACAAAGCAAGGCAGAGAGTCTCCAGTTATCTCCATTCCAGGCATAATCAATCCACATGGGCAGAATTAGAGAGTACAAAAGGTCAGCCAGGGATAGGCTGAAGATGTAGACTGCTAACTCATTCTTCTTCCTCACCTGAATGCAAGATGCATAGAGGCTTATGCAGTTAATGGGAATACTGATGAACATCACAATGCTGTACACAAGTGGAAATAAATACTTATCCAGGGAGTGATCATCATGGCACTCAGCAGTGCTGTTCATTGTCCACTCTGAGTAGTATCTTAGGGCTAATTCCAGCCTGGATGCAGTAAAAACCCCTCTGTAGTTTGATGGGCGGTCATCTGTTTATTAGTTCTTCAGGGCCTGGTTTGTAAGGTTCCAGCCTTCTGTTACCAAAAAGGAAAAATATCAGCTATAACAACATTTTTTATTTTTTATGGGCTTCTTGGTGGGTGTCTTTTTTAGAAGAAAGAAACTGTTGTTTGTATGGGGTTTTCAAACACTTCTAGAGTTAGGAGTAGATAGTAAGGGGAACCCAAATATCTAAAGTAAGTGTTCAAGGTAAGTTAGATTCAAGCTTCTATAGCAGAAGCAGAATGAGTAAAGACACTTCCAGGGGGGTAGGGTCCGGCAATTCCAAGTCTCTCCTGTGAGAGAGTTGAAGGAGATCAGAAAGTGCACCACAAATAAAATATTATTCTGATGAGCAGAACAGGGTTTTGGCCATACAAATATGGCAGATTTCTTATCCCAGCTAACATCCTCCCCTGTAAGTCAATGCAGAGACAAGGATAGAATGACACAGATTCAGGTACCACTAGATGCTGGGATCTGCTCAGAAGAGAATGTGTGGCTTGTATGCAAATCCCTCTCCTACTTTGTTGCATCCTCATGCTTCCCTGCTCCCCTCCCCTTCTTTGTATGCAATCCTCCAAAAACTTGCCATCAACTGTGCTATTCCAGCAAAGCTTACTCCATGTTCCAGAAACCCTCAAATGAAACCTGTCAGGCTACTGGGTTCCTGCAAGCACAGGAGAACCTGTTGGTGTGTCACTCAGGCTCACGTGAGGCGGAAACTCAGTACAATTTTTCATTTATGCTTCTTTCCTGTAAAAACTGCAGTTGCCACGTATGAGTTTATCAAACCATCAGCAATTAAGGTTATCTTAGGCACTGCCAGGGCTGTGGTGTCAAGAGTTTCAACATGAAAA
Source organism: Psittacus erithacus (assembly GCA_009867235.2). Classification (NCBI taxonomy): domain Eukaryota; kingdom Metazoa; phylum Chordata; class Aves; order Psittaciformes; family Psittacidae; genus Psittacus; species Psittacus erithacus. Next base: position 11,680 of record WYDI02028777.1, read on the forward strand.
TATCAGTCAAATGGCAGCCATGACTAAAGCAGTGGGGCTGGAGGAATGGTGTGCATTAGCCTTAGAAGCAGTCAGCAAAGCTGACCTTTAAATAAGAAAGGGTGTACAACCATTAACTATGAGACAGCTAGTACCCACTGATCGTATCATAGCTCTGACACTCAGTAATTCTGCTCTCCAAAGATCTAACTGTTGAGGGAATTTGAGAATGGGGAGCATTTGTTGTAGTTCAGTTCTACTAACAAAAATACTGCTTCAGAGACTGTTTGTGATAACTCATCTGTGGTTTGAACATAGACTGCCAGCAGAGTAGCTGAAGAGGTGGTAGAACAAGCAGGTTGCAAGACAGCACTGTCTGCAAGTGTTCCCACATAGGAAACAGCACAAACTGAAGACAACTTGGGTGCAGGGATCTTCCCAGGTAGTAGGCAAATTCATTCTGCCTATTACTGGTTTGATGCATGTGTGTATGTGTGTGTGTAGATCTGTGTGTTTATCAGAGAAACCCAAGTAGGTTTATTGCCTCTGTTGAGAGGTTATTATATGAATCCCTTTTCCAGAAAAAAAAACCCTTCAATGTGTATCCAGAAAAAAAGGAGCAATGACAGAATGAGTCAGAAAGTGCATATTTAATGTTACCAGCCACTGCTTTATTTGATCAAGTTGGCTAACTTTTCACAGTTCCAGCTAAATACATTCACATGCTTGAAAGACAAGGAAAATTCTTGAGAAGGATTTGACAATCTGGTGCATTGAGCAGCTTTACTTACATGGTAACTAGTTAAAACTGCAGATGTCTGCTTTTCAGTGTGGTTTAGTAAAACCACACAGTAAATAGGGCATTGTAATCTTACCAGTACAGATAAGTATCATGAATCAAAAATCTAGCTCTACAGATTGGATCCCAGGGTTTTGCTGACCCACTTCTCACCAAAAGCAGAGCAAACATAGGCAGACTGACCAGATGAGTAAAAGATAGAATACCTACCTCTTCTTCTAATCACATTTTAGCATCTCTTCCTGTGACAGGTCTCTTCATGTCTAACAAGGAAACATGCCCTTTCAGAAGCATGTGTGTAATGTAGAAAATGTATGAGGCAGTGTCTACTAGTCATGTGACTGAGAAACTGGAATTCCTTCTCCCTCCCCCACAACCTCTTTCTCTATTGTTAGTCTAGTTGTTACATTACAGACTCATCATCCTTACAAGATCCCAACTTGTCTCCATGTTACTCACAATAGCTTCTCTCAAAGTTAGCTTTATCAGCTCTTTTATATGCACTCACAGACCAGCATGCCAATTTTTTAATACCACCCACTTTTTCTCCTTCAGCTTTCTCTTTTTACCTCATTGTTTCCAGAAGTTGTGTCTGTTGATCTCACTGATTGTAAGATGAAACACTTGTCCTTATATTGCACTTGTCTGACTAAATCCCTTTTTAGGGGAGGGAGAGAGGGGCAAGACTTTGCTTTGGTCTGTTGCCATCTGCATTAAGGAACCAGTATCTTAAGATATAATTGGCTAATGGCAGGACAGGATGTTGAAGATGGGATTCAGAGTTGAGACCACATGAAATTTGTCACCTTGGCAATTTTTTTCTGCCCATTTTTCACAGGTCACTGTAGCCAGTGGTTTTAATTTTATTTTTAACCAGTATCATCAATAGTGTCTAGGAATAAGGCCCTGGAGGCTGTCTGAAATTCCCCAGGTAATGTCCCAGCTTTGATGACATATGGATGCTACTTATATCAGAGCATGCTTTCAATGATAACAATAACAAGAAGTGTGTCATACTGGCACATTTCGATGACCTATACTGAAGTGTGTTAAGGAACCAACAAATGAATTATACCACAGAGCATGCAGCAGTTTCTTGCACAGAAATATAAAAGCAGAACGCACTGTTTTGCCCCAATTACAACACATTTCATTACAGTTACTAGGGGAAAGTGGTCCGTATCATACCTCTTTGCTTAGGTTTTCTCTGATAATTATGACTTCATAATGCAAAATGATTCGTCTTACCTGAATGCAACATCTGAAGCATTACCAGGTTTTCTTTCAGCTGCTGAGTGTACCTGCTGGTTTTGCCCAGGAGGATGTTATTGGCTTACAGCTTTCCTAAAATACAATGTTTGATAATTTTTCCCATTGATTTTTAAATGGATTTATTTTTATTGATTTTTTCAATGGATTTTTTTTAAAAAAAAACTACCGAGGAATTTCTGTTTATTGGTATGTAATTTAATGGTTTGACTTTCACATACCAAACTCATATGACTAATTCTGTAACTTGTTACTTATTTTATAGGCTTTAGTACCAGATGTGTTTCCAATGAAACAAAACACCAACAAACCCAACCAAACAAAACCCTGCTCAACAGTAATTTTTCCTTTTAGCCACATTATTCAATGATCATCATTGTCCCTGTATGTCATTTTGCCACAGAACACCTGCTATACAGGAACTCTGACAAAAGTCAGTCAGACATAAAATTCAGAGAAATGGACTAGCAAATGCTATGCTTTGAGTAATGTATGCAAACAAGCCTGTAAAGGAACCTTGCAAAAGTTCCTGGAGGCAAGTACTCATTACATATTGTATTTGTATTGATGCATTCCTAGAGTATCTTTTTCAGATTCAAAGAGAGCTTCTTGTGGTCTTTCCATTTATGATATTTTGAAAGTAACAATGTTAAGTATAAAGTTATACTTTCAAAAGCACAAATACAAAACAATATTCCATGTTCTCATCTGTAAACAACTTTCTAAGGGAAGAATGGAAGAGCCTTTTTTCATTTTTCAGATAATTCCGAATACAGAATTCTACCATAGCCTGGGGAATTGGGACAGACAGAAGACTGTAAGGATTTTGTGTTATTAACAGAAAAGATTAGTCACTAAAAAAATAAATAAAAATCTTTCAGAAGCTAATAAACACCAGTTTAATTTTGGAAACATCTGCAACATTTCACCCTTTATTTCAAATTCAAGTTCATGAAAGGACAAATTGCTGGAAGCAGTACTCATTATAATGTGCCAGTTTTTGCAGGTACTTTGCTTTTTAGGTAAGCTTCAGAGGAAGAAAACAATGCTGTGTGAACTAGTGCAGTAGCTGCTGTACTGGTGCTGTTGTACATCAGCCATGAGATGGAAGGACATATGGTTTTCTTCGTTTCTTTTTTCTCTCAAAGCAATCTCAACAAAGTAGATATTGCTTTGTGCTCTCAAAAAAGTTATAGTGCCAAGCTGATTTCCTCCAGCAGAAGGATCTTCCACAGCTGGATCTTTTTTCTTCATGAGCAGATCTCAAAACTCAGCTCTGAAAAGCTTCACAGTTTGGAAGATCTGAAACATGCCTTTCTGTAACATGGACGATTTGCTTAAAATGTAACACTAAATGCATTTGCTTTCTCATGCAACACTAAATTTCACTCACATGTCTCCATAAGACTCTGTAGAGACTTCAACAGGTCTAAAAGAGCTCTCAGTCTTTTTAGCTTTGAGATACACTTTATGGACTGTTTTATACAGCATAAAAATTCTGTTAAAATGAACAAATAGGAAAAAAAAAAAGCTATGTTCTGTTAGGATGTAGGCCATGCAGGCAAGTAATATTTTGCTATATCCTTATGCGCATCATGTTTTCATATATGCATACAGAAAGATGCTGCACAAAATATTTTCATGACACTTGGTATTCTAAGAAGCTACTTTTTTTTAGCACAGCTTATATTTCTGCTAAGTTTTAAGCACTGTGTATATTCTTACAAATAGTGCTGAGTGTCTTATTAGTGCCATAAAATATGAAAGAACAGTAACAAAAGGGCTACTGGAACCACCTGTGTGGCCTGAGGCATTTTTTTGCAGTGAAGAAAGGACAATTCAGAATCCTGAAAACTCACCCCCAAATACTGTCTTTCTCCATCCTTCCCCCTCTCCTAAGCAACAAGTATTCTGATCATGGCAATACCATTATAACAATAAATCAAGCTGACATGTATTTCCTAATTCAGTTGTTCGATGTCATTTGCCATTTGTCTCATGTTTCACTTGCGCTGGGAGTGAAATACTCCTTCTCCCAAAGCAATCTGTTCAGTCCCTTTTGTGCCCCTTCCTTTTGTTGCAGGATGTCAACATCACACTAATGGAGAGTCAGGCCGAAATCCGTACCAGGAAATAACTTCTGTATCTGACTTCTCGGATTTTGAAGACTTACCTAGGTAGACGTTTCACCACGAAGCAGAATCACTGTGATCGGTAGTGTAACCCATGTCTGCTTCTGAAAAGAGAACTGCTTCATCAGATAAAGCAACAGGAAGCTGTTCTTGAATACACCAATGAGGCAACAGCTCGCATGTCTCTTAATTATTCCTTTTCCTTTTTTTTTTTTTAATTTTTAAATATTTTGTTAATCTTAACTTACCCATGGGAAAAAAAAAAGCAATATAGTTTTGTAGAAGTATGCACAAAGGATGTAGCAACCTTGGGAAATCTAGGAATACTTTCAGCAAGTTAATCAAAGTTTTACTGAAAATATTGCCTAATTATGTAAGTGGAAGATATTACAAACCTCTTATTAATGTTCAAAACATAGGGTCTTTTTTTTTGACCGAAGGGCTTGTCACTTGCCTTTCCCAACAAATTTATCACAGAAATATCTAAGAATGCACCAAAGAAGAGCCCACAAAAATACATTGCACAGACTTTAGGAGTTTGTGCAAAAAGAATGAATTATGTTCAGATTTTGTATTACTTTTTTTGTTTGTTTGCGTACCAAGGGGAGGAAGTTTGTGAACAGTTCTAGTTAACAAAGATAACAGAATTTAGACACTGCAATAAGTTGCATATTTATATATTTTTATATAAACTGAATCTGAGGTTGGATGTAGCTTGCACAGGAGTGGTTCTTTTCACAGACAATTCAATTAAACAGCTGGAAAGTTTTTATGTAAGCACATTTTCTGTTTTCACTATGTGATAGTAATTTACTGTAGGCCCTGATTTTTTTTTTTTTTTTTTTTATTCCATTTGGAACAATTAAATTCAAAAATGGGCACAATTTCACTTTAAAAAGTGACATTACATTGATGGGGTAATACAAAAACTAGCTTGTTTGATGATTAAGATGCAGAGGAGAAATGAAACAGATGAGGAAATGTAAAAGCTCTAAAACAGGACATCCTGACATTCTTGAGAACAATACCAGGCAGCTCTACAATATTTACCACTGGATGCAGAGACTTGGTTCCTCTTTTCCAACCAGAGCATGACTTTCTTATCCAGTTTTTCTACTGATTTGCTTTAATATGAAGCCTGAATTATCAAAACATTCTATACTTGTGGTCACTCCTGAACTGATCTTATAGTCCCCTCCAGTTTGGTAAGAGGGAGACTTCCCAGCCACTTGGTTAGATCAACCTCTAAAACAAATTTTTGTCAAACCTCTATTTTCACTGAGAGAAAAGCCATTATACAAAGACCTGATTTATCACTTTTCACCAGCCTTTTCCTAACAGGGTATCTACTAAGAACTGTGTACGGTTCAGCTAGTTCTGCTGTTCAGTTGTGGGTTGCTGTACTTCACTGAAGAAAAGGCATTTAATTTCTGATGCAAGCAGAACAGTTTTCCAAGGTTTTTTTTAGATCCGGACATGCACAGTATCTCAAATCAGTCACCTTGGAAGAAGAGGTGTTCTTCAGGTTGGCTTGAGATTTTAACACACTATCAAGAAAGAACAACTGAAATAGAAAAATATTAACAGTGGAAAATTATCTTATCTACAAAAGAAGCAATAAGTAAGTCCTCAATAATTTTACTGGCTATACTGGGGCTTACAAAGGGTCCAGATCGTATTATCTTTGGATCAGAGACAAAGGTAAAACAGATAAAAAACAAGGTAAAAGTAAGGTCGGGATTCTTGACACAGAATAAAAGTCCTCAGAGTCCCACCAAAATATTCTCTTCTTTCCACCAAAACAGATACTAAGAATGTTTTTCTACACCTTTTCTTACTGAAAAGCGGAGGCACTCAGCACATCATAGGATGCAAATATGAGTTTTGAAAGCTGACACTTTAAGGCACCTATGAGTGAATAAAAGACTGAATTCCACAGCTGAAGCCTTCTACCAGGACTAAATTGAAGCATTAAATTAAGGTATTATCAAAATTAACCCATCATTCCTGATGATTTTGCAAACCTTCCAGGTGTGCAAAGCTGTACAATCCACTGGAATGGATGTGAATTAGCAGCATGAACATAATTCTACCTGTCACTGACTCACTGTAGCATCGAGGAAGTCACTCTGTCCTTCCTGCATGCAATAATGACATCGTAGAGCTCATTTGGGTGTGAGCAGATTCATTAGTTTGCTATTGATATGGCTGTAAAGAGCAAAATGTTTTGTGAGTGTTTAGTATTGTTATTAAAAATGAAACAAACAGGAAACGTCAGTCAGGTAATGTCATCGCTGAGACATTAGATCCCTCAATGACATGGACAAGAGAGGCAGTGGCTCGAATAACAGCATTCTTGATGGACAAAAATGTGCAAAACCTGGGCTTTTCCATGGCTCTGACACACTGCACGCAGGATGTCAGCCACTGCATCTCCTCATTCCTCCTTTAAGCACACGGAGCATCGCCTCCGTAGAACACTGAGGTCAGCAGACACTTCCCCTTTAAAGGGTGCTTTAACAGGATAATCAAGCCGATCGCCAACCTCCTTTTTACTCTTCTCTGAGCCAAATGCTTTCAAGAGCTGAGTCTGAGCGAACACCCTGGTTATTCTCACAGAAGCTCTTAGCATGTGGCACTGCGCTATCTCAGCTGCTCGCACTTTCACGCGGCTGCCCTGCCGTGCGCCTCGTGACGGCTGTAAAACAGAAACCCACTTCCAGGATCCCTCCCCGAGCACACTGCTGCGGATCCAACTGGGACTCCCCGGGAAGCCCGCAGGCTGCAAGCACCCCTCTCCCGGGTTGGGCCTGCCCTCGCCTGGCTCTGTGCCCCGGGGCCACTCCCTGCTTGTTCCTGTGCAAGCCGTCAAAGGTCTTCCTCAGAACGCGCTGCAGTTTTCTCCTTCAAAGTGCCCAGTTTTGCCTACTTTACAAGGGATTTAGTGGCAGCCTGAGAGTGCGACAAAACCAGTTAACTAGGTGCTGGAGAGAGCTTGGAAATGAGGTTCACTGGAAATCACCGTTCCTCTCCCAGGAAAACTGACATGCCTTGCCAAAGGCCCCCTCCAAAAGAAGGTCACTCACGGGCTATTCTCACAACATCGCTGCTCACGCTGTACTAAACCCAATTTCGCTGTGTACCCGCAGAGAAAACCCTGTCTAGCCGTGACGCCTACCACCCACCCCGCCGCCAGCCGGCTTTTCCACATCCAAGATGGCTCCACAATAGCTTCACTCGCCATTCAGTGCCCAATTCCTTCATGGCGGTAAGCTTCCACCAGCCCGAATTCGCCTTGCCCTTTCTCAAAATGGCAACCTTCAACTTCCACCCTGGCGTTTGCGTGTGCCCGACAACCTTCCCCTGCCCGCGCCCTTCCCTTTACCAAAATGACGGGGAAGGGCTCTCATGCCCCGCCCCTCAGGTGATTGCCAGGTTGTGCTGTCACGTGACACGCCGAACCGGGCAGTGGCGAGTTGCTGCTGGGCGCCGCGGCGCGCTCGGGACGCTGTTGGCGGCTCGGAGAGGGCGCGATGAAGCAGTGTGCGGTTCTGCTGTGGGGCTGGCTCCTGCTTGGCTGCAACTGGGGCCCGGGCCCCCCTGGGGTCGGTGCTGCTGCGCTCTCCACGGCCATTTACGAGCTGGACGATGCCTACGGGTTGGGGAGGCAGTTCGACGGGATTGGCGCTGTCAGCGGCGGGGGGGTGAGTCGGCGGCTGGCCGGGCGCGGAGGTCCTGCGGCGCTGCTGCCTGCGGTGCTGCTTTGCTGCTTGTACCCTCCTCAAGGCGGCGGTTGCCACGGGTACCTGGTCGGGGAATTCCGTCAGTGGAAACGTTCGGTGGCTTCGGTGCAGCCCCTTGAGGTGCCCGTGAGGGAGCCGTGTTGGCAAGTTCCGATGGGAGCCGTGCGGGCAGTGGTGGCGGCTGCGGGGATAGCTGGCTGGAGCCGGGCCCTGCTTTGTGCCTGTCCTGCTGTCAGATGTACAGTGGCTCTTTCTCACCAAGATGCTTGGGTAGCCGAGGGCCAGCCACTTCCTCAGTGCTGTTGGAGGAAAGCTAACCAGAGTGGGGTTTTTTTTCTGTAGAGGGTCTTCCTCACTACTTGTCTGTGTGAGCTTTAAAGTGTTGGATGAAACAATAGCCAGTCATATGCTTTCCTGTGGTCCAGCCGGGAGCTCTCACAAGTTCTTACCTGCTCTTGGACATGCTGAATTGCTTTCCTTTCCCTCCTGCCTGTGTGCCCAGTGAACTCCCATTGCCTTTGGTGTAAAGTGCACCAAAGCAGGGAAATACGAGTAGAAGAGAATAAAAGGTGCTGGAAGGGGACTGCATTTTGCTTGTGCTAATTCTGTTTTCTGGATTCCCTTTGCATTAAATTGCAGGTAACTAGAGTACAAGGCAATTGTAATCAACGAAACGAGGAATGCACTATCAAAGGGTTAGAAAAGACTTCTTGTAGGGGCTTAGCTGAGTTCTTGGTGCTAGAATTACTTCTGTTGTTTTGTTAGCTATGTGAAAGTCTTCGACTGGCAGACTGGGATGTACTTATATGTTTGAAAGTTAAGCTTTCATATTTTTGCTTTGTTTCCATTTTAGGCCACATCTAGACTCCTGGTGAACTACCAAGAACCTTATCGCTCCCAGATTTTGGATTATCTGTTCAAGGTGAAGTTGGTTTCACTGATACAATAATGTCTAATTTCATCCAGAATTTCTTACTGCATAACGTTAGACTCCTATAGCATATTCAGTACTCTTGAAATTGGACAAAGTCTCATCTTATAAAGCATCGCCTTTAATAATAACTGTTGTTTTTGACAGCCACCATGTGGTTCAGGAGCCTATTTGTTCTGATTATTATGAAAATTCCTTTTATGTTTTCACAGTATGTTTTAAAAAACATGTTTTCAACATATTTTGATCATTCATTTGGGCTTAACGAGGATGAAATAATTTCTGTGGCTAAAAGGAAGGGTTTAGCTGTTAGTAGCAATTGCAGGGTATACAGTCATCGAGACAGTTTTGTTTATTTTTTTTTGGAGTACAGGTTCATGTAATGTGAAAGCAGCTGTGCAGACTGCAACATTTCAATACCATATCTATTCCAAACTAGTTTCTAGTATAAGTGCAGTTAATTACTCTAGAAGGTGTGTGAATGTTACTGGTTTGTAAGAGCTTTAGTTAGCAAGTGTAACCTTGGAGTTACCCAACTTACTATATGGTAAAATTATTGCATTGGACAGTAATAACTTGTTTTGCTTTTGGCACTGTAAATTGCTCTGCTGGAAGAGGATGCCATGTCACTTTCAAGTAGTGTAATTCAGATGGCTGGAGGGGAATAGTTTACTGTGTAGTTTAAAGAATTAGTTTTAAAGGGTAAGGTTAGGCATAATGTGTGACTGGGGGATCAAACCTATGTGTTACAAATATGAGTTTACTGAAGGAATCAATATACATGTGGTAAAATAAAAATCTACCTGAGATCATGATTTTCAAAGACTTTTTGACATGTTCATTCACCAGAACCTCTTAAGCTGTCATGAGATACCTGGGAGGAGTATACCTTGCCTTGTTCCCCCTTGTCTTTTAATGTCAGTCAACTTTTGTGATGGGGAAAGGAGACCAAATATGTTAGAAGTTTAAAATCAGAAATGTCAGGAAGAGAAATGCTAAATTGGGAGTATTTGCTTCTTACTGACAAACAAAGAAAGAAATCCAAAACTTGTAAGCCAAGCAAAATATTGTCTGTGTAGCATATTTTTTTAGTCAAACTGCATTTTAACCTCTTACAACTTTTTTTTAGGTGCCAAAATTATAGTTGAGCAATTCCATTGAGGAGGCCAGCTCATTAGTGGTTATTAAAATAATGATTAGCTGCAGTTGTGGCTTGAGCAACTTTTAAGCCACTAATGGCTGGAAGAACATACTAGAAGGAAGATCACCTGTATAAGCTTGAATTTTGTATACTGCTCCACTGGTCAGATGCCAGGGAAAGAGGATAGTGGACTAGGGTAGCCATTTGTTTCCCAGTGTGGTGGGTTTTTCTCTCTTACCTTTCTGCCTGTAGTTAGTAGATATTTTTGACCTGTATATATGCTGTTTCACATAAGCTGTGCTACCATTTTCATCAGAGAATTATAGAAATATTAACTTCAATTATTTTTTTTTTTTTTGAGAAAATGAACTCGACTTTTATGTCATTAAAAATGCTGTTGTGTTCCTCGTATAGCCCATGTTCTATTTAAAGAGTGTGTCGGTATTTTTCTTGAGCATAATCAATTTAAAATCTGCAGAGTTGGGAAGAAGCATTGTTAATGATGTACAAGTCAGTGAAACTGACTAAAGATAAGTGTACTATTTATCTTGCTCAATTTCCTTGTGAAGCAGAATTTTGTATTATCTCTCACTGCATTTATAATGGATGGGCTTTTTAATAATTAAAAAAATATTGATTTTTTAGCATCCTCAACATTGTAAAGTTATTTATTGCATTTTTCTTAACAGCAGGATCCTGTTTGCTTTTCTGTCTTTCTTTTTTTAGCCGAATTTTGGTGCTTCTTTACATATCCTCAAAGTAGAGATTGGAGGTGATGGACAATCAACAGGTATGGATTTAGCATGGTCAGGGTTTAACTTTTGGTTGCAATGATGCAGTAGGCAATATGTCCTGCATGTGTCACTGCGGCGAAAGCACGGAGGTGCATTCTGCAGTGGTAAGTGAAGTTGCAGGAAAACTTAAGCAATGTTTGCTAACTTGTAGAAGGGAAATATACATGAGCGTTCTGGAGGCAATTCTCACTATCACACGATTTCAAGGTTGCATTCTAGAGCAAGCAAGTTCTATTTTTTTTTTTTCCCCTAAGAGTAAGGAAGCTCTAGTAATTTACTGTATTGCGGGGCATTTCTCAAACACCAGTTTTGCAATACAAACTGTAAAACTTATGTAGGACTAGGTGGTTTGTATCTTAGAAACATGAAAATGAAAAGACAGCTTGTCAGAAGCAATTATTTTTCTTTCATTTAATGAGCTGCTACATTTCACTGGAGTGGCATTTTCTGACAGTAAAAACACTATTGTTTAGTTGTTTGTTTTTTTTTTTGCCTGGCCCAAATTGCAAATGAAAATGTCTTGGTGTAATTTGCCTAGCTTACTATGTTTACGTATAAGAGAAACTGTTTAGTAACTGCTTGTGATCAGATGCTTGGAAGCAGTAACTAGACTGCAGTTTGGTTTTGTTTTGTTTTTTTTTTTTTTCCTCTCCCCCTCCCCTGGCCACCCAAATTAAATCTGGAAAATCTAGAATTAAAGCAGACTCAGTTAATAAATAGAAGGCATCGCATCTGTCTTTGTAGCATTTTATTTATTTTTTTTAATGTTTGTGTCATTAGATACTCATTTTGATTCTTTGGTTTACTTTCCTTAAGAAAAATTAAAATGGAGAAAAGTATTATGTTGAGTTTAAGATCTCTGTATTTGGACAATAAATTGCAGGTTAGGGGAGAATGGAGCTGTCTTTCTGCATGCACAGACCTTCTCTTCAAATGCGTTTGCTGCTGGCTAAGAGGAATGTTACATGCTTTTGTGATGACTTTCTAGATTTTGAGAGATCAGCAAGAATCATATGTATTAATGCACTAGACTGCAGCTCTTATTCTGATCTCAGGGGTGTGATCAAGAGTTTAAATTTGGAATCTAATTGCTGTTCTGTGACTCTAACAAATAGAACTTCTAACTAGTCAAGTGTCAGGTTAAAAAAAGTCAATCCTCTTTTTTTGTAATGAAATGTACTGATCTTTGCTATAAATATAGAAAATATCTCTTTCCTGTCACTGAAAAACTTCACAACAGTTCTTTTCTTTTCTCTCCCTGGACTTGCCTTGCACAACAGAAGCAGCAAGTTACAATCTTATTTTGTTTGCCTTTTGGTTTAGATATAAGCTGCTTCTACATCTGTTTGGTTTTTTTCATTCCTGATCTCAATGCTGTAATTTTCCTAGTGGTTGTTGGAACCAAGATAATCGTGAGTGATTTAGTATTATCATAGCTAGGGATAGAGGATGCCCAATAGTTAATCACATTCTGATGTTGAAAGCAGTCTCTTAAGAATAAAAAAATATTAAATTTTTGCTAATTTTATATGCTAAGAAGAGTGGCAAGTCTTTTGTGTTCCCTCCCACTATTCCTTTTGCTTCGAAATACATACCAAAGAATATGTGAACCATGTTGGAGATATGTGCTTGCATACCATAGCAGTGAGCAATACAAAAAGCTTTATAATGTGTAATAGCTTATGACACAGAAGATGATTGTGAACTACCTGTCTCTTTCCTTCCTAGATGGTACTGAACCCTCCCATATGCACTATGAAAATGATGAGAACTACTTCCGGGGCTATGAATGGTGGCTAATGAAAGAAGCTAAAAAGAGGAACCCCAAAATTAAACTTATTGGTAAATTGCTTAAAGTTTTAGGATATTAATGCCTTTTTCCTGCAAAATAAATTCCATATCAGACCCTTAATTAGGATATTAATTTTAATGTGCAGGCGTTTTGATGTTGTAGTAGATAAAGTGGAATCTCTGGTATTTGGTAAACTTGCCTTGATGCTTCACTTAAATTTCCTGTGTTTTATTTTGTTAGAGAAGCACAATGTTCTCATGCTGTGCTACTGTAACAAGTAGCATAGGATAAGAAATTACTTATTATTTGCTTGTATCAAGTAACATTGATGCTTAGACTATCACAGGAATGAACATATCATGAGAGCTGAATTTCTGAGTAATAGAGTAAAAAAAAAAAAAGGAGGGATAAAGTAAACTTACAGAAAGTATAAATCTGTAATTCCTTTGCATGATAAATTGCATGTGCTCAATACAAACCCATCACCCCATCCCTACTACAGTGGTTCTTGTTCTCTGATTTGTCTTATATGTGTAGTTGAGTTGTAAGGGGACTTTCCTGTCTTCCTGTTTTGATCGTGGGTTGTATATGTGCTGTGATGGTACAAATGTGGAACCCTAGCTTTTGATAGAAATGCTTTACAAAATGTATTTCACATGAAACAAGGTAAGAAATCTATCAATTAAAAAGTATCTAATCCCCCCTGGTTTAGGGATCCAGGATTTGTGAAGTCCTACATGACTCAGTGCAGGATTTGCTCGTCAGGTTTTGTTAGACAGGCACTATGACAAGCACTAAGCTTGCCATCTAGGACTAATTGCTATTATTAATAACCTTTTTCTTCCCTCATATCAAGCTCTCATAAAAGAAAGAGAGTTTGCCTTTGAATTAGCCTATGGTGTATATGAAGTCAGCTGAAAACTTAGCAGGATCTGCTTAGCTTAATTTGATGTTCCTATTTACTACAAGATCCAGTAACAGCTGAGCCTTGGCAGTGCTTTTTCATGATCCTAATCTTTCTTCCTCTGTTATCGTCAGATTATCGCTGCTTCTGAAATTCAGATTAACAGTTTTTGGTGTTCAGTATTGATTCCTTTGTCTATAACTTTGTAAATTTTTATCATGAAGTTGGACTTTTAAGTGTTGTGTTCTCTAGTAATGAAGGTTTTCTAGCTTAAAAAAAAAAAAAGGCAGCTAGAAATGTTTGGTCACAGTTTATATTAGAGCATACTCTCCACTTAAGTTATGTTTCATTGTCTTCACTGGAGCTATGTGAATTTGAAGTGCATATCCGCTCCTTCTTTTTAGGTAGAGCAAATTACAGCTTGCTGTTGAAGCTTACTGAGTAATGTAGACCAATGACTTATTAATTTGTTTTCTTCTGTTTCCAGGATTACCTTGGACATTTCCAGGATGGATAGGGAAGGGTGAAAACTGGCCCTATGACTATCCAGATGTCACTGCTTACTATATTATTTCTTGGATATTAGGAGCTAAACACTATCATGATTTGGACATTGATTATGTTGGGGTTAGTAAAGCAAAATCTCCTGTATATATCTTCATTCCTAAGATCTTGATCTTGTCTCTGTTGATTACTGGAGGAGGGAGATGGGGAGAGAAATTGTTTCATAACTGCAGTTTTGGCTTTTTCCGTTGCAGAGTGAAAGGTAGAAGTTATGTTAGTTTACAGTCTTTCTGCAGTAATGGCCATTAAAGCAGGACCAGCGTAACATGGCTAGTCACCTGCCTTTCCAATTCTGGAACAGTTATCAGAGAGCTTGAGAATTCTGAAATCTGTTTGGGTCTTGGGCTTGTATTTTTCTGCCTTGTTTGTTCTGCTTGGGTTTCAGTGATTACTAGCTAACAAAAAAGATCAGTCAGAGATTGTGAAAGCCAGCTAACATTGCTTCTTGGCATAAAATATGGTTGCTGTTTTGCCACAGGGCAATCCTTTACAACTTCCATTTTTACCTGCGTTATTTATAGTAGATAAAGGTGCATGTGTTACAGTACTTTAACTGCTGTACTTTGTTATAGTGCAATATATGGAATTAGTGAATAAATGTCTGAGAAAAATCTCATAATTTGGAGATGAGACAGAACCAGACAATGGAAAAACACTTTTCAAGGTCATTATTTGACTGAGAGTCAACTTTTTATTTTTTTCTTCTGATTAAAGAAAATATGTGGCTAGGATTCTTTTAAAATCAGTCCTGTACTTACTGAAACACTATTTTAGACTTCTAAGTGTTTTGATATGAGGCAGTTGTTTAAGTGCAGAAAAGCTGGAAATCATTTCAACAGTCCAGAGCAAAGCTTCTGAAACTGTGATTCCCATCCCTCAAAGGAAGTCTGACCTTTCTGCTGTAATGTGGGAAGGTATATCTGATGTGTATCTCCTCTGGAATGCATTTCTCTTGGTGTTGATGATTCATTTCAGCTGAGTCAGTCTTGCACTTTGGCTAACACAGTGGCACTGCAGCAGTTCAACTTGAGGGGAGACAGGGAGAGTGTCTGCTGTTGTTCTCCTTATTGTGCTCTTAGAGTAGATGGGAAGTTCTGTACTTACATATTTAAGTAATGTTTGGTTTCTGTATTGTTACTTCACAGTGATTGGCCTTCTGAATTCTGTACTTCTAAGAAAAGGGAATTTCTGCTTCTGTAGGCAATGTGATGACATTGCATGTTGTCTGATTTCTTTGTGGGTATAATCTGAAATGTAGGAAAGCAGTGAGGTCTATGGAGGCTCGGAAACTGTCAAAACAATTTTAATGCTGTTCTGGTTCTACCTTGTTAGTCTTTACTGCTGTTTTGCTTTACAGTATATGTTATATCATTATTTGCTGTATGATGAAATAAGCCTTTCAGTAAGTAACTTTATGATTGGCTCATTTCTGAAGTCATGTGTTAGTGCTAATGCATAGAAAGAACTAGACATTTCAAAATCAAATGGATATATGCCACCTGTCAGAAACTGCTTTTACATGATAGGGTAATCTACACCTACAGGGGGATACTTTCATCTTTACAGGTGAGTGTGAGTTACAGCGTTCATGTTGTGCTTAGAAAAAAGAAAGGTTTCTGGCAATGCATTTTATTGCTCAGGGTATTTGGTAGAAAGGAAGGCCAGCATTTCTCCTTTTGAATTTTGAGCTGTGTTTAGCTTAAACACTCTTTCTGTAAAAGATGGAAAATCCAGAGCAAAATTAGATAATTGTGTCTGTTTACTTAAACTACACTGGATCTCTCTTGTGTTCAAGTATGGGTATAGTCTTGTGTAAATTAGACAGAACTGTGCCATTGAATAATCCCCTGAGGCTGTAGGCAGTTGCTCAATATGTAACTTATTCTAGCTCTGTCAGTGTATGGCAGCAGGGCCCATTCATGGGACCACACCTTGAAGCCACACTGTGTTTTTCAAAGACTTATAAAACTATAGACACATCGGTAAGAAATGTAACTCTGCTGCCACTGCTGAGCTCAAGTAGCTCTGAAGTTCTTTTCAGCAAGAAGGCAATCAGTAGACCTGAGAGACAGATAAACAAGCAGCCATTTTGAGCTTTCATGCAAAATTTTCCCCTGAAGAGCTGATAATAAAACCAGCCAGAGTGCTTTCCTGTAGCAAATGGAAACCACGGAGTTCATTAATAGATTGTGTAATCTTACGTGTACAAAAATCTTTCATTAATCATGACATATCCTGATTTTTTTCTAAATGGCTTTTTACTTTTCCATTTTAGATATGGAACGAAAGGGCATTTAATAGCAAATATATTAAGGTATGCATTTTTTCTTATTTCTCTAAAGTGAAATATTTGTTATCATATGGAAACAAATAGCTTTTCTTTTCCCTTTTACTTAGAAAAGGGACCTTAATGCTGCAACTGCTTCATTTACTGGACTCTGTTTCTTGTAGCTGCAGGCATGGAATGCTAACAGGATCAGATCTCTAGATTTTATTTTTTGTGTGTGTGTGTCTGAAACTGTTGTTTGGAACTTGAAGTGTGTCAATGTATGCTAAATGTTTGGGACCTCTACATTTTGATGGAGGCTGCAGTTGATGCTACTGAAATCATACAAATTAATCATCTTTATACTGGTTTGAATATAGTTACAAGTCCAAAATCTAGACTTATTAAAAATTCTGTATCAAAGTACCAGTCAATATAATGCCCTTAAATTATTGCTATAGAACTCCAGGTTCTTATTTTATGGAAAACATAATAAAGGCTCTGTGTTTTCAGCTGTGCAAAATTAAGTACGTCCTGTTCTCAAAGTGTTGGAAGACCATGGTATTTCACATAAACAGCCTTGACATATCTCTTAATGCTGCTGCCTGCTGCCTCCCTGTGCTTCTTCAAATACTCACTTCTGTTTGTTATGTTATGCTATGCTATGTTGAAGTGGAATCTTAAGTACTAGCTTCTGCTTTTTTCATTTCCTTGTTGCTGCTTTGAGGCTAAGAAGCAATAGCTTTCCTTCTTAAATTTGAATTAAGAGTTAAATTGAATGTGCAGAAAAACTGTTGATTTTTTTTTTTTTTTTTTCCCCCAGAATTTGGCAGGGATTGAATCCAATGTACTTAAAATTAGTCAATTAGTGGCTTTTAGAAAAGTTTCAGTTCTTACGGTTTGTGTACACTGGATGAGGTTAGTCACATCAGGATGAGGTTAGTCACATCATTTGTCCTGGCAACTTGTGTAGTTATTTTGTTTAAAGATTAGTTTTAGGAGAATGATAGGGAAAATGGTGTGCAACTGTTAAACTTGACATTGCAATAAGAGCAAAAAAAGTATCCTTAAGTATCTTTTCATGAGGCTGGCATATATAAAATTCCACCTACTCTTGAAAACTGAGAATGATTTCCTATAAAATTTTTATTTTTAAAATTATATTTCATAGAATATAGAATTAGATGATTACTCTTACAGCTGTTTCCTATGATTTGTGCAGTGCTTTGACTGAAGGAGGGCAGGAAGCACTGGCAGAAAGCTCTGTGCTGGTTGTATACCTTGTACAAAGAAAGAGGAATACCTTATATCCAGCTTTATGGGTTTTTTGTTAACAAATATGTTAATCAGCATGTTTTAAAAACTGGTTTTCTGGGTCTACTGGCATTACAGTAACTTTGTTTCCAAGACTTACCACATTTTAAATCCCCTCTACTCTGCTCTTGTGAGACCTCACTTGGAGTACTTTTTACAGTTCTGGTTTCCTCAACATAAAAAGGACATGGAACTGTTGGAACAAGTCCAGCGGAGGGCCATGAGGATGATCAGGGGACTGGAGC
>WYDI02028778.1:0-21687 GCA_009867235.2 Psittacus erithacus
CAGAGTAGAGGGGCAGGATCACCTCCTTCGACCTGCTGGTCATGCTCCTTTTGATGCAGCCCAGGATACGGTTGGCTCTCTGGGCTGCGAGCGTACACTGAAGTGGGTTCATGTTGAGTTTCTCATCGGCCAACACCCCCAAGCCCTTCTCCGCAGGGCTGCTCTGAATCTCTTCTCTTCCCAACCTGTAGCTGTGCCGGGGATTGCTCCGATTAATAAATGAAACACCTGTATAATACTGATTGAATACATTCAGGTATGCGTTGATCTTTATAATAGTGATGTACTCCTATTGAATATTCAAACTTACAAGTTTAGAGAGTGCTGGCAAGAGTAATAATGCAGGAGAGCTTCAACTTGAAGGAGATGATGATTACAAGATTTCAGGAGCAATAAATCTGAAGAGGTTTTGGGCATTTTAATTTTTGTTTTTCTTCTTCACCAGTGTCCTGTTGCCTTCACTTGTGTAACAGCATGTTCGAACTTCTAATACTGCAGAAATGCTCAAACACTCTCCTTAGTTGCTGTGGCAAGAGTCAAGTAAAAGCTTTGCTATTGTGCTTTTGTTTCTACCTGCAAAATCTTCTACATCCTTGATATGTTTTCTGGCAATTCATGTTTTTGTAGTCTTGGTAATTTAGATCTAGGGTTTCTAGATTATTACTAGATATTAATAAAGATTGTTCTTGTTGTTTTTAAGTCTGAAAGATCTGGAGTAAAATCAGTAAAGAACTCTGGTATTATAAGGGTGTTTGACATTCAGAAGCAGTGGGCATGTTGCTCCACTGTACTTCGGCTGCAAGGTTCTTGACATCATTTAAATAATGATGTATTTCAGATGCTGTTAGCAAAAGCTATTTCTACTTTCAAGGGATTTGTGTAGAAACGTGGTCTGTGACGCAGTGAATCTTTTTTGATTATGCTCTGATCAGTTTACTATAAATTCATTTATTAAACCTGGTTTTTAATCTTTTTGATTTTTCTTTTGGACCTAAAACTTGTAAAAATTTTACTTACCTGTGCACTGTTTTCTGATGATATTCCTGAATACTTTTTGTTAAGGTCTTAGCATACTTGCGTGAGTACTTCTAGATTTACATTTTGGTTTATTCTAGAGGTACCAGGATTATTTGTGTATGCAGATTTTTTGGTGGCTGTTGTCAATTAAGCTTATTCAAGAAGTCAAGTCCATTGTAAAACTGACCTTCTGTATCCTCACTGGTAATGTAATTTGAACTATTCTTGATGGCCTGCTTCTGTCTATTAGCCTGTCAGAGGAGATAAATGTATATTGGCAGAATAGCTCCAACTTAGTATAGAACAATATAATTGCTGCATTTTGGTCTTGGTACTTAGTGCAGATTTTATCAGTATTGTGGCTGCTTATGAGGACTGTTAGATGCTGGGTAACATTTTTAAAGGCAGATGGAAAAAGGTGAAGATGGGAAGGAAGGATCCTGGAGTTGTATAAAATACCCTCCTCTAGGTATTTCATGATGCAAATTTACAGCAAAGGTCTAATCAAAGTAGTATGTGGAAATTGTGAAGTCTGGTATCTTGAAATTTTACTGATTTCTGCAAAGTGATACAGCTTATTTGTGGCAGAGGCATATGTATTTGTAAACTTTTATATATGTGTTTTTAATATAGGAAAGGCAGTACATATTATAAAACAGCTGCTTCTCTAGCTGTTTGTAAGACTGGATTTAGCTGGTTCTCAAATTTAGACAGTTAAAGGTAGGAAGAGTAAAGTTACACATTGAAGCTCCTGTTACTCTGAACAAAGTGAAACGCTTATGAAACATGCTTTCCCTTTTCTTCCCCCTTCAGTACTTGAGAAGAAGAAGGGAGGAAAGGTCATGCCAAAATCATGCTTCATCAGAAGGGAAGAAGTGCTTTAGTGTCAATAGACTCAAAAGGAGAGAGTGTCTGTTAGCTGAAAGAGGGTAAATTTATATTGGATATTAGGAAGAAATTCTTTACTGAGGGCAGTGGAACAGGTTGCCCAGAGAAGCTGTGGCTGCCCCAAGCCTGGAAATGTTCAAGGCCAGGCTGGATGAGGCTTTGAGCAACCTGGTGGAAGGTGTCCCTGCCTGTGGCAGGGGGATTGGAACTAGCTGAGCTTTCAGGTCCCCTCCAACTCACACCGTTCTGTAATTGTATGATAAGAGACTCATTGCTGTTCAAATAAGAAATTCTGTCATCAGTGTTAAAGCCATGACACTTTATTTGGGCAGGGAAGGTGTCTATACATTCCATCTTCAAACTTAATTTATAGTGCTTGAGTTACTTGCCTAACACCTAAGCATGTAATACATGTGGCAGATCAGAATTACTGATGTTGTGTGTCAGCTCTGTCATTGGTGTTTCTGCTTGGTGTGACTCTCCTGTGCTTTTTCTGGAATATTTGTTCCCTTTTGTGGGAAACTGTTTATTGACTGACTTCTGTGAAAGGTGTTAAAATTGGGTCTTGTACCAGGTTTATGGAGTCACCTCATTGATTCAATGATGAGCATAGGAACCATGCAGTGTGTTTTTTCTGCCTGGAGGACTGGAACTAGTAGAGAAGTTAAAATGTTCTCCTCCCAACGGTGCTGTTACCAAGAAACTGCTATGTTTAACTCATGCTTGATATCATTAAGGATGTTACAATTTGGAGAGTACAATTTATTTTTTTTTTTTTAATCAAGCACCTATTTTATATCCTTTATCTTTGCCATATCAGACTCCATTTCTTGTCTTAGAACCATTGTCCCATCAATGAGGACTGTTGTTTCAAACTCTCCAGCTCAGCGCAGCTTGCTGCATACTCTTACTACAGTTCATAGTTTGCGCATGGTGTGGTTTGGGGCAGTGTGTTTGGGATGTGTTGGGGTTTGGTTGGGTTTTTTTTTGGGCGGGGGGAGTTGTTTTGTTGTGTTTTTTTTTTGTTCATTTGCGTGTGGTTTTTGATAGGAGTGTTTGGTTTTTGTCTTCGCACAGAAGTTCAGTTTTAGCCTGCTTCTTCACAGGAGTAAGGTCCAGCCATAGAGCTGAATGCTCTGGAGAGGATGATCATGAAAGTTAGTTAATATAGAAAGGTTCTGATGGGGAAGCAAATTGCAGGAGTAAATAAGTTTTCCTTTGTGTTTGTTATACCATAATTTAAAACTAAAAGCCAAAGATAGTTTTAACTGATGTATTGTTTTGCTTTTTTTTATGTTTTAGAAATATGGCAAATTAACATCTTGTAGTGGCTGCAGAGCTCAGTGCAGGTTTTTTGACATGACTCAGTTCATAGAACCTAACGGATGTACGGAGCCATACTGCTCAACTGTATGCATGAATACACACAAATCAAAATATGCAGAATCACAAAGTAAGTGAAAAGGAGGATGATGGATCTTCTTCACTGCTAAGGCTAGACTTTTTTTTTTTATTAGGTTTAAACACTGGGGGTGGGTGGTTTTGTTTTAGAATCAATCTGTGCAGCTATGACCTCACAGGGTTTTTAAACTAACTAAAAAATAACAAGCCCCTTTTTCCCCCCTGTTTTCTCTCTCTTCCCCCCACCCCTAAAAAAACCCCAAACAAACTCCTTCCCCAAAAAATCAACCAACCAACCAAAACCCCTAAAAACCCAAAACAAAGCAAAAAGAACATCTTGTATTCAGCACTAGTAAATGACTCCTGAGGGGTCATTTTCTCCCCTGGCTTTTTTGCTTGATGTCAGAAACAGTTTTCAACTTTCTTCAGGCTTTATGAGAAAAAATGTTGAGACATAATGTGCTCTAGTGTGTCACAGAATGATAGTGCAATTTTCATGCATATGAATTAATATTCTCTTGTCTGTGATCCAACCCCATGCCACTTTATCTCCTCAGGTAATAATTGGAGAAGAATGGAGGTGGTTATAATGTATATGGATATTGCCTAGGTAGAATTTTTAATCTGGGTTAAAGGAACTGGTCAAAATGTGTGTTCTTCGAATATGCAAAGTAGGCATGGGTCTCAATTCAACAAACTCAAAGTTGAAAATGTTCTAATGAATTTTATAGTAAAAGTGCAATTTTGTATTTAATGCTGATCTTTAATGGAAGAATTCAACCTCTTCAACATTTTTTGGTTTATGTGGCTTGCAGAAGCTGACTGGAAAACAGGCAAATCAGAGCTTTTCACATTGAAATGGTGGGAAGAGCTGACCTGTAATCCAGTATGTTTTTATTTTTAATTTTTTTTTTTTTTTGGCTACTATTTTGTGTTAATTTTGTTTGTAAACTACGTTTTTCTTTTAGGTATGGGAATTATTTGCCACTTTTGTAAACGAAACTCTTTACCTCAATATCAAGCCACAATGCCTGATGGAAAACTGTACAGCTTTTGCAGTTCCAGTTGTGTAGCTAAATTTCAGGTTAGCTGTTGTGTTAAGTCTTTTCCTCCCTAAATATTTGTGTACTTGTGTTTGTGTTAAGTATTTGCATATTTAATTCACTTGTATATATGTGTTTACGAACTATAATTAACATAGCAGATGCTTCTGACTCATAACAATTTCTTTGAGCAAAGTATTCTTTCATAATGAGAACAGTAACTGCTGTCTTAAACTTACAAAATCTGATAATAATCCTTTTCTCTTTGATGCCATAAGAAAACACAAAGTAATATCACCGGTAATCGCTTTACCACCCAGGCCTCTTTATGGAGATGAGCTGTTCTGCATTGAAGATTAACAAATTTCATCTCTCATACTAAATACAGTAACAACATTCTGATGTTGAGTATTGTACAGACAAAGGTGTGTTATGGGGGAATAGTGACTGTCTCTGAAATGAAAGGTTAGCACCTAATCCATGAGAACATTTATGGACAAAACTAGTTGTTCAAATTATGTCCAGAAACCGGAGTGTTGCAAGCATAATGGTGTGCACACTGGACAAAGCTGCTATGCTTGTTGAGAATTGTCAGATTTTTAATAAGACTTAAGGCATATGTAAGATATATTGTAGTCTTTAATCTCTGGGTGATTGAAGAACACTTAAAAGACAGTATTTCAGTTTTTGTGTGTAAAAACAGTTTTCCCAGATGTGGACTGTGTAATTGATAATTGCTTCCTTGTGTGTTGTTGAACAGTTGCACCCATACAGGGTTTTCCCATTTGTCATTATACTCCACTCTTTTCATCAGCTGGAAAGCAAATCAATCTCTTAATTGCTTCCTTAATATGCCCTCGATAGGGCCTTCCCTCATGTAGCCGTGCTCTGTGCTTCCATCTTAACCAATTTAGTAGATGTCTGTCAGTAGAACTGATTAACAAAATAAATGCAGATTGTTAGTATGTGATGACCAGTCTGTAATAGTTCTTGCAAACTCATCTGACATCTGCTTTATTCTACATAGTCTTACAATTAATTGCAGTCCCAAGAGCTCTCACAACAAAACCTTTCTGCTATTTGAGTGAGGAAAAATAAAGCTAGTGAATAACAAATACAGCCTGTGCCTCCCTGGATTTGCAGATAAGTCAATATTAAGCAACATTATTGAATATAACTGCTGGATCAGTTGGTCCTGCTTGTGGATTTCTTATCTTGCTGAGACGTTGTTGATGTTTCTATTGCACTTTGTGTTACATGTACATCTGTTTCTCTAATGTTGGCAAGGAGTTTAATCAGAGCAGCCATATAGTCTTGTTTCTTAGTAAAGACCAAGAATGGGTAGGTGGTCACTTGCTTGCAGTTAGTTTGCTCACATACCTTGGAATAGTTTTCATATATTCACTGTCTAGAAGAATAAAATTCATTCACCATTAAATAAGAGTTGATTGTATGAGAACAGCTTCTTTGTTCCATTAATTTAGTATTTAGGTGGAAAGGACAGTATACCATTGTGTGAGCATTGGACTGTAACTGTTCCTTTGAGGCTTTTTCTTCTACCTAAGTGACACATAAGGGATTGAACCCACATTGAGAAAATGGTTTAATCCATTTGGTCAATTGCAGTGCTTTCTGCAATGATCTCTTAAAAAAAATGACCGGTTTGCTGTGGAACTCTGTATTTTTTATTGCTTACTAATGCAGATAACTCTTGTTTTAATTTTCTGGCGTATATATTCATCCCTTTTTCCTACTGTGCTTATTCTTCCCATACATTTTTCTTTGTTAGGGGTTACCCTTTTCAGAACAGGATAACTTATTTCAGGTCTGCATCTACTTTCTGCAAAAATCTTAGTCCTGGATTACAAATGGGTTGGAATATTTAAATTTCCAATTTGTTTACACTACTTTAGGGTTGATTGTAATTTTACTTTATGAATAACTTTTTGTTTCTAGCAATTTTAATGTACTAAAATATTTGAGTTGAGCCGCTTGTTGTGCAACTTATGTCCATATCTATATTCTCCTTTGTGCGGAGAGCTTGGAAGAGTATTCATTCTTGTAAGAAAGAGGGTAAAAGAGGAAAAATAGCTGGCTTGATGTGATTTTTGTGTGGTAGTTGGTGGTAGAATAGCGTAACTGTGTTTTGTCATCTTCCATGCTCTGTCTTGGAGGACGTTACTGCAAAGTTTAGGACAAAACTGTTCAAAAGCTGTATTGTTTTAAGCCTGGGTCAGTTGAAGGCCTTGCTCTGAACTTGTCTGTAAAGGAAAAATAAACTGCTAATTTATGTATTGTGAACATAGAGGTTGTGGTATAAGTGTTTTTCCGAAGTTAGAAACTGTGTGTCTTAAAGTACAAGCTGTGTTGCAAAACATGAGTCTATACAAAATGTTCAGATTTCCACCACACAATTTATGGATGGCTGTGGAGAGTTGTAGGACCAGTATGTGTAAGAATTAGAAGTACAGTCATTTTTAGCAGGTTACTCACATTTATTTCCTAATCTTGTGTTCTCTTTGACCATCATTAGGGTGTCTGTAAGTGTTCTTCATTATATACCTTAAAACTCTTCCTTACACCTACATATATTTTAAAAATGGAGTGTGTTGTAACAGGAATCATGAAGGAAGCCTGGCATGCTTGTCAGGAATTTTTTTCCAGATCTGATCATAATAAAAATAATTGTGTCTTCCATGCTGAGGCTGGAAGATATGTGTGTGCATCACCGTAAAGGGAGTGTTTGGTTCCTTCCCCATTTAGTTTAGTACCTTTGATTTTGCTTGTGGAAAAGTCTTAGTGGATGACCTATTTAGAGCAGCTGAAGTCTAGCAGTCCTCTCCCAACCTTGGGGACTTTTGTTGGGTATAATGGGAAAAATATGACAATACTGTATACAGGCATCAGACTGTGTTAAAGTCATTACAGAATCACAGAAACATCTAGGTTGCAAATGACCTTTAAGATCAAGTCCAGCCATGGGACAGTGGACCACTGAAATAAAGGTGGCATCTTTTCTGCTGTATATGTCAGTTTATTCTCAGGTCCTGTCCATGACTGGGAAATGTACATGATTACTTAATGTCTGCAAACCTTTGTACAGAGTTAGTGCATCTGCAGAAGGTGATGCCACTTGCACTGCTAGCTAGCACTCAGCAATATTGGTTCACTTATGTAAGGGTTAATGTCACTATCAGTTTCATTACAATTTATTTTATTTTTAATGTAGGTAAACCCTTAGTAACAGGAGAGTATGAAGAAAAGTTTTTAAGTTTTTCATTGTTACAAGGTGGAGAGGTAGTAACAAATCTCTCTGAAGATAACTTTTTTCCTTAAATATATTTGTCTTGTTGCAAATGATGTGGGAACGTTTGAGAAGATGGAAGTAAGAAATTTGTCCTGGATGGTCAAGTGATTGTGATTACTGATTCAGATTTTATTCTGAACATTGCATGTGTAATACACTAGTAGCTGTTGCTTGATCTAGGGAACATGCTAAAAGACTACTTGTGTAGACATGTAAGACCTGCTGTAAAATTGAGTTCTGTGTCTACTGATTGCCTCAGAAATGCATTAAGTAAATGATTCAGTTACAGAATTAAGTTTTCATACCTATGCATGCAATCTGCAGTATTTTTCTCAACCTGCTAACCCATAATTGTTTAGGGGCTGGCTGTTTGAATGATTGCATCTTCTTGCCTGGTGATTGAGGCCAGATAGGACTATTAGCTAGTTTTCTCTTAATGTGAATAGAGACAGGGTTTCTTGCTGAAGGCCTTTTACTTTAATATTTGTAATATCAATGAGTTTTCTTAAGGTGTTGATAATCTGCCTTGGTGAGGTTTAGATTTGAAAATACTTGTTTATAGGTCTTTGTCTGAACTTCTGTGACCAAAAATGAAGCATGCTGTGAAACGTATTTATCTGAAAATACATGTTTTGTGATTAAGAGGTGTTCAGTTTTGGGAAACTTTTTTTTTATTATTATTATTTATAATTACCCATACCAGGTATTAGAAAGGTAAGGTATGAGAAAAACAACCTAAAGTAATAATCATGGAATTAAGGGTAAGGATTCAAGATTGGAAAACCTAAGGTGACAAGGGAAAAGGAATTAAGGCAAAAGACTGGCCTACTATGCTTTTTCCAGAAATGCTTTTGAGCTTGCATATGAACTCCGAGATTCTAAAACACTTAGGCTTAATGGAAAACACATTCTAGAAGTAACTAAGAAGTGATGTGTCTGTCTATGTTTTTCAGACTCTCAGTGTGCAGTCTTCAACAAATGGTCAGTTTGTCTCTCCCAGTGATATTCAGTTGAAATGTAATTATTGCAAAAGTTCTTTTTGTTCAAAGCCAGAAGTACTGGAATGGGAGGTAAGAGGGGTTTTGGTGTTACTTTAGAATGATGAAGTGTTTCCAAATTTAAACTGTTGTTCCAATATCGTTGTTGGAGATAGGTACTTTATAAGGTGGTGAAGCATAAAAAATTGAACTAATAAAGTCTACCTGCTTCTGTAGAATATCATTTAACTTTAGTATGGATAAAAGCAGAAGTCTGTTTATAAATAACAAATGCAAAAGCATCTGTGGAATTTAAAGAAAAAAGTAAATTCTCAGATCAGCTGTAAGCTTAAAATACGCTTTCATCTTCAGCTGTGTGACTGTAGATATGATAGGCTATTGTTACACTTCTCTATTGAACTGAAAGAAGTATCTGAAGAGGATGTGCTAATTTTGATCGGCGTATTTTCTGCTTAGCACTTTCATATGAAACTATGAATATTTGTAGCACTTGTGGTCAGCTTGAGTGAGAGTTGTTAATTTTTAGCATTAGAAGTTGTGCCCAAATGATGTGTTTGCGCTTCTGTTTACTTTTCATGTTAAAGTTGTGTCTTAATGGCAAACTGTTATTTATAATGTTGAACTATCAAAACCTTTAGATTTTATCCCTATTCATGGTGCTTTACAACTCTGCTTTTAGAACAAAGTGTATCAGTTCTGCAGCAGAGCATGTGCTGATGATTATAAGAAACTGCATTGCATAGTTACATACTGTGAATACTGTCAAGAAGAGAAAACGCTGCATGAGACCGTGAATTTCTCTGGCATCAGAAGACCCTTCTGTAGTGAAGGTCTGTATGTAATTGTTTTTTTCCTAAGGTATTGGCATTGTAGTTTTACTGCAGTTGACTAATTATGTTCATATGTAATGCTAAAATTTAAGGTAACATCTCATTCTGTGGTACTTGAGGCTAAACCAGAAGTTTCTTCATTTATTATGAATGAAGTGCATATACCTGTTAATTTATCTGAGCTGCTTTTATGGTTTTTTGTTGAGTTTTTTCACCACGTAGGTTAAGGAAGTGTGAGCAATGCTTTTAAGCTTGTGTGTGTATAAATACATACACGTATGCATGTGCATATATACGTATGTACAAAAAAAATTATACGGAAATTCTTTTCTTGAAATGTATGCTGCAGGGCTTATACCAGCACTAACTGCACTGAGGAATACCAAATCGAAGCTTTCTCTTCAATTAATAGTTTCCAAAATGTAGTAAGACAGTAGAAATTCTACATTGGTTTAGAATGGCTATTCAAACAGTAACTTGAATGATGTATGTTGATTACTGTCATTATAATTTTCCTGACTAATGATTTGGATTTTCAAAAAGAAACTGGAATGAAGGTATGTGGGCATAAGGTGCTTTTAAATTGCATTAAGATACTGTTTTAATAGAAGCAGCAAAATACAGTTTTAACAAGAACCCATCCACTTCTGGTGAGCTGTCCTTCAGTCCTTATCTTACAAATTTTATGTAACAGTTTGGATGACCTATCTCTGGATATACAGGGAATATTTTTTCCTTTAGTTATAATAATAATGCTTTCACTGTCATTTGATAAACTTTGCTGAACATCTCTGCTTTCAAGCATATTAAACAGCAAATGTGCCAATTTATTTGTAGCAGGATCCCATTAAGCTAGAGAGGGGTAGAGTGAAGCCAGAGGTGGCCTTCCTTCTATGCGATTCCCTTACATCTCTGGACTCTGCAGTCTTTTGTTTCTGACGAATGGAGTGTCGTGGCTTAGGTTTGTTTGCCATCATTACTTTCTTCTTGGGTTCTGGACTGCAAAGTGATAGCTGGAGAGGAAAAAAAGGACAAAGCAAGGCCCAGTTTTACAGTGTATCGTTGCAGTGCTGAATAATATCTGCTTAGAAATTGTGTGAATAAAACAATTCCACAGAATATATTCAAAGACAAGAACAAACTTTTTTTGGCCTGGATATTACAGTATATGTTGGTATTACTGTGAATACTTAGGACTCCCTCATTTTAAAGCCTGGTGGCTATCACAATGAAATTGGTAATATAATGCGATCTATGCCATATTACTACTTTCACAGGTGTATTTCTATATCAGGAGGCTTGAAATAAGTGAGAACTTGTATTTTCTATTGGAGAATTTGAGGAAGGAAACAAATAAAAACAGTCTCCTGCATGAATACAGTTGCTAAATGGGGGGAATCAGTTGTTAGATGTCTTAGTGTCCTGAGTTTGCATTTGTTGGACTGCCAGCTTGAGAGCAAAGTTGATCTTTAAAGATGAATATGCCAAATATTACCACTGAAACAAAATTTATTGGCTTACTGTGATGATCTGAACTAAATCAGAGGAAGAGGTAGTCAAAACCACCATTCAGTAGAATGTAACTTGAATGGCACACATCTGCTAGCTGCAGCTTAGGTCTGCTTTGTGATGCATATGAAAATAGCTGTCTGTGTTACTCAGTGAAAATAAACTGCTGACCTGGATAGAAGCTCTGTAGAAAAAACCTACACCCTGTATTTTAAAGGAAAACTAACAATTTGTCATTGATTGCTGCAGAAATAGTAGAATTCAAGAGCTAACATTGTTCAGATCTGATGTGGGGAGGAGAGGGCTAGGTCTTTAGATAGATTGAGTGGAGATCAACAAAAAATTCCATCATCAGAGATGATAAATTTCTCCCTTTTCCAGGCATCCAGGCACCACTAATTTTAACTTGTATCATAACATTTCTCAGAAATATGGCCAACTGTAAAGTAGAAAAACTTGTAGATGTACCAAATAAACTTGTTGGATGTGGAGGCCATAGTGGTTTTGATATTGTAACATATTCAGGAAACTTTATCAACATAGATTATTTTGTTAAGCATGCAGTTAGTCTTCAGAAGACAGTGTATTATAATTTGAGAAGGAATAACCTCAGGTGCTCAGTCACAAAAGTTACTAGTGTTTTTGGAAGAAACTGAACTCTCAAGGGAAAATACTGGAAAATTTCAGGTTTATGTTTATAAGAGAAGGCTTCTAGAGAAAATCAGCAGAAGTTAAACGGGTGTTGAAATTTCTGGAAGAGTGCTTATTTGTTCATCTTCAAGCAAACTGCTGATAGGAAAGTATGTATAAGATCACACATAAATACCTTTAGACTGCTTGCGATTGCCCAGCTGGAGTACTGAAGATGTCACTCCTCTGCTCACATTATTCATACGTCAGGTTTTTTTACACATGCATATATGTATAAATTTACACACAAACCCTGGCACCCACATTAAAGTCTCTGGGATCAATATTTTTGTGTAGTTTCATTCCAACTCTGTTTCTTTATATGCTTGTCTTTATTAAAAAAATACATGCAATGGCCAGGTGAATCTTCCATTGCAATAAGGTTATAATTAGACCAACCTATCATTTGTGCTAAAGATGGTTATTAATTCTTTCATGGAGTACAGTATGCTATTTCTGTTTCTGTCCAAAACTTGGATGCTACATGGAGGATGAACAACCTGAACGGACTAGTTGAAAGAGATAAATCTCCTCCCCCGGTGCTGAGGCTTTGGAAATTAAGCTGTCCTGGTGCTTTGCCACAAGAATGCCTCATTCCAAAACGCCAGTATCTAAATTAAGTATGTTGTATATTGTGTATGCTAAAGCAAGAAGATGAAGTTGCTTGGAGATTTTTATGTATGTATAGTTGCATGAGTAACAATTGAGGATAGACTGTGCAAGTTTTTAATCCCGAGGAAATCTTGAAGTTACTGAGTTTTGGGTTTTTTCAATATATATCCCTTCTGAGTGTGTAATAGAATGAATCAGTCTTTGGCAACCCAGCAATGGAACTACTTTATGATAAGTATCGCTGTAACTTTTTTTTCCTCACTTGTAGACGTATTTTGCATTCAGTTCATCTTTTCAATAGAATCATTATGATTTAAATAACACAGGCTTTGTAATAATTTTATAACATGAATTTTAATAGCATCAATTCATATCCATTAGTCTGCTTCTTGAAAGGAGAAGGTCAGTAAGCTGTGGAGTGACTCAGTTATCTGATGCTTGGGATTTCCTTTCAAATAGATAATACAGATAAAAGGCAGCTATGAAACTAGCAACTGTACTGTCATCTCAATAGTATGCTAATAAGTTTCAGGGAATTACAGATTCTGCGAATTAAGCTTAAGATAGACAACTCTGATGTTTCATCTAAGTAGAGATAACCCCTTTTGAAATACTTGTAGAGGTGACAAGTGGAAAAAAAAATTAGGAAATTAAGTGATTTCAGAACTGAGCATGTTTAGGAAGGCTGTATATTTAGTTAAAGCATTGTGGACTTTAGAGTGGCATTTTTCCAACCACTGCTGCACAGTGAATTTTTTAGTGCAGTATACTATTAAATGTTTAGTTGATTTTCAGAAATTATGCTTATGAAAATATTACAGGTATTGGAAATAGCCTAAAGATAGGTGTTAAATTTTATACAAGTGCTTACATGTGAGTGTCTCACAACCAGTTAAGATACTACCTAAAATTTATAGGAATTACTATTGTTACTAAAAACATTAACAAACTGTTTTCAAAACTGATGTGTCGTATGAAGCGTTGCTAAGACTTGGCTATTGTTTATGGGCTTCTCTAATAAGTGGAGAAGTTGATGTGCTGGCCCTGTGCCCTGAGCTGTATTCCCTGGGCAAACAGGGGTTGCCATCAGGCCTGCTTAAATCTCTTCATCGCTGATGTTTGGCTTTGTTATTATTAAACATGAGAGCTACAGAAACTGTTTAAACACAGCTTTTTTTTTTATAGTTTGCATTATCCACTCTCTACTTTGAGACACTGATACACATTTTAAAAATAAAATGTACAGAATTTGAGCTAGCTTAACACATTTCTGAAGACAGTGCAGAAGCACCCATTTTAATGAAAAATTCTGTGGCATAATTACAACTTCGTAACTGTGTGCTGCTATGTAATAGGACCTCAAAACTATCAAGGATTGATATGTAGTATCGAATATACTATATAGTTACACACTAACTATATACACTATATAGTTAGAGGAAGGGAGAAAGAGGTATATGTACATGTAGAATTTTGTATCACAGTTAAGTGTGTTGCATAATAAAAATCTTATGTTCAGCTCTTGGTTTATGCTTCACAATAGTTGTTATTTCCTTCTCTGCAGCTCTGATAGTAGCCTACAATATTAAAATAATCTATGCTTGCTATGGGGCCTGTTCAGCTTTAGCCTACTATGTCAAGCGGTTTGGTTTTGCTTCTGGCCGCTTCCTTTGGCAGTGTCCCACTGACATAACCTGAAATATCAGTTTCCTTGTGTCTTTCTTTTGAAGGTTTTATTTGGTGCTGAGTGGGAATATCCTGGCAAAAAGGGACAAATGACAAGTAAAACATGTCTTAAACAGTGTAAAATGTATGATCCATTAAAATGTCCTTTCACAATTGCAAGAGTGATGTTATTACTGAAGCAAAGTATTCCTTTCCCACAAATCAGGTTAGTAGAAAAGTGGAAGACAACTTCAGAGGGATTTTGAGGTGCCTTAGAAAGAATATGATTTCTTTTGACTGCTGTGGGCAAAAGTTACCGTGGGACATCCCTGACATCCATTTGAGCCATGGCAGTTTTTGTTACACTGGCACAGTGTAGTTGTTTAGTCCATGTTGTATTATTTAGTAGTCTGGTGTTAATCTTTGAGCTGCAAATGACTATTCCAAACAATTTTATTTTTTTTTACTGTAAAAGCTCAAAGATACTTTTCTGCTGATAATAATGAGTTAAGGTAAAAAAGGACAGCATACTCAAATTGGAAAAGTCCCTTATAAAATACTTAACAGGCTTCCATGCTGAAGAAGAACCAAGTGAAGGCTCTTGGCTGTGCTGAAGGAAAGCCTTCCAGACAAATCCACATGGAAGAGCTGGAGAGTTGGTTCTTGTGGTATTCTACTTGTGGAAGAGTCTGATCGTGTAGATGTAGTTGTTAATTAGTGTTTGTTGGGTGCATGTCTTCTGGAATGACTTGAAAATTTTCATTTGTTATCCTGGTTCTTTATACTTCTGGTGGTGGTCTTGTAGTTGAAAAAAATCAAAAGACAAAACTGTGCTGAGGAAGATACTACATGTTTATCTTCCCTCTGTCTTGGAGGGAGAATATTGATACTGTTAAAGTCACTTCATTTACACTTTGAGTAGATGTTGTGCTGGATCTTGAGATTTTTTTTGTCTGTGGAGAGCTAATTTCTAACATGGTAAAGAATATCAAGTGAAATCCTGTACATTGTTCAACTTAAGTGGTCCTTGTTAGGCTGGCATTCTTACGTGTTAATTCCCTTGTTGTGTCTTTTGAAGATGTTTGAGACAGTTCTCCAAGGGAAGATAACGTTGACTCTTGCAGATAAGGAGTGATGATGATTTAAGGTGCTGAGCTTATGAGCACAAGAAGACTGCTTATAAAGATGCTTCTTAGGAGCCTGAAAGAATAATCAACTTGAAAAGATTAAGTAAAAACGTAGTGACTGGATGGGAGTAAGATGGAGCAGAAAGGAAGGAGCTAGTATCTAATATCAGAAAACACTAGGATAAACTGAGTTGTGTTAAATAAAATAATAAAAGGTTCTTATAATTCTTATTAATAAAAGCTCAGAATGTTTTGCTGAAGGTGAATATCTTTTTCCATACTTAAAAGCTTACTATTCAAATCAAAACCATAGAATTGCAGTAAAAAGTTATATCCTAGGTATGCACAAAGTACCCAGGACCTAATTAAAATAATGCTATCAAATGAAAGGCATTTTGTTTTCTCTTTGTCTGAAGTGAGAGGATCTTGAAACAACCAAAATGCTCCCTGGTTCGGTGAGTTAAGTTACCCTATTACAAAGACATAAAAAAAAGTCAGACAAATCTGAAGAGTTTTGTTCATGATGTTGCAGAAAGAAAAGACTGTACTTCCATTTTAGAAGTCTTCACAGTTGTAAAAATCTTATATCAACATCGGAAGTTTTATAAAGATGGATTTTCTATCTTCTGTAGAGGCCTCCTTCAGTAAGAAGCCTTGCAGTCAGTGATCTATAAAACCCCTATGTTTTTCAGGCCTTTAGTCTTAAGGGCTTGAAGTTTGGTCTTTCTGTTTCTCCTTAATGTTCACTTCTCATTATTTTCCATGAGTCACAGATGTGGGAGATATTTGACTGTAGGATGGAAAATTTCTTACCCAATAACTTTTTTTGAACATAACAGCAGTATCTTCTTCAATTTTACTCCATATAATTTAGCAGCCAAGAAGAATGTGAGCTTTGTCCATTCCTTTTTTGTAGGCTATTTAGCCAGGTGCACATAGCTTACCTGAAGGGTAATAGAGTGCTTCTGTGAGTCTATAGTCTTGAAAGGTTAGTGCAGCATTGAATGGCTCTTCTAAGGCACAGCTGAAGAGGAGGATACTTTGTGGTGCTGAGCTGTCTCTGGAGTTGTAAAGAAGTGGAAAGAATCTGATGCTCCGTAAATAATGAGATACCGCCAGCAGGATAAAATACTGGCAAGAAATTTTCAGTGCTTTAATGGGTTGTTTTAACTAGTAGTTTACACACACTGGTGTACAGTCTGTACTTAACATTTGAATTAGTTACACCGTAAGGATGATTGCTTGATTTGGTGCTTTTCATCTGTACTCCCTGTTTTGTGTGTTAGTAATTTTCTTTATTGTTAAAGAATCAGATATATAACTAAAAAAAGCTTAAACAGTTATTACATACAGTCTTCTTTGTACTTTATTCTATAATTGTCTTGCTTTGACATTGCTAGCAAATATAATTTGTTAGCAAAGCTTGTAGTATTGTAAGTTAAAATTCCTCAATAACCTTTTGTTTTTGGAAGATGCTGTCTGCTGTAGCTTTCACTTGCATTCTTGTGCTTTTAATGATTTTTAAAATGTGTCAGAGTTTCACACATACAGAATTCTACCCTAATAGACAACTGCGCAAGTCACTTAATTGAAATTACTGACTCCATTATAATTACAGTATCTTTATAACACAGCATGTTTGTTACATACTGAGTTTCATAACTTAACGAGAAGTACAGAAGTCTGCATGTGTTAGGCTATGTACCATAGCAGAGTGGGCACTTGGCAGAATTGAGTTCTGGTCTTTGGTGATACTGTGATATTTGGGAGATCATAAAAACAGATGCAGTATCTCAGATTAAAGGCCTGTATAGATGTTACCTTGTCCCTCCAGTGTTTAATATAGACAATTACTTCATCTTTTCATACTGTTTTCTTCTATAAATATAGCACAATAACAGATACGTGGTACATGATTTAGGCATCACCTGAATAAACACTACATTTGAGGTAGTTTGAAATACATTCTATTCTCAAAATAGCCTAAGTAATAGCTACAGTATTGATCTTTTAATGTATTTAATACCTTGAATGTCTTTTTTGATTTGCTTGAGGGAGCATCATATTGTTGAAGAATATAGCTGTCATTATGGCAACCTTGAAATTACTACTGCATAGCAAATACAAAACAATCCACCAAGACCTGATGTGGAATGAAAAAATAATTCATTGCATACAAATCTACACAAATTTCATACGTAAATTCCTATAATTGCATGATTATTCTCAGTACTGATTATTGCTTGCTTTATAGTATTTTTCAAGAAGCTCCTCAGTTCGTAGGTCATCTTGTTTGTACTATTGTCCTTAAAAATTAACGAGCTGTCTTAAGTGGTTTGTTGTATAAATATGAATGAAATCACTGTAAGTTGATCCTTGAAGTTAGGTATTGTTTTAGTGGATAGTGTTGTCTAGCTTAAACTTTCTGCTTGTCATTGTCTGGATATCTAGCATTCTAAGGATTTGTAACTGAGCAGTATCATTCCAAGTCAATGCTTTTGCATGGGTCTGTATGAAAACTATGTGTGGTTTTTTTTCCTAACTGTTTACTCAGGGATTTGATAAGCACAGATTCAAGTGTAGTGTTTTGAAAAAGATGCAGACATCACCTGAAACTGTAGAGTTGTGCAGGAAAGGGATTCAGGTAAAAATGTCTTGAAATATAGTCTATTATGCAACCTGAATTTTTCTGAAGGCCCAGTTCTTAGCTGTTGTATTCATTTAATTTTCAGTATTTAACTCTTAACTGTGATATCTCTCTGTAAAAATTACTTTGTTCCTAATGTTTAAAATCTGTTTCCAGGCTGCAAGCTGCTATATAAACAAGACTTTGCAAGACGGTTAGGACTGAGATGTGTTACTTGTAATTACTGCTCACAGCTGTGCAAAAAGGGAGCAACTAAGGAACTTGATGGTGTAGTGAGAGATTTCTGCAGTGAAGAGTGCTGTAAAAAATTTCAGGACTGGTACTACAAGGCAAGTAACTCAGAATTTTTGATGAGAGCGCCACAGTTCAAAAAAACCAACACTGCACATGTAAGGATATCTCAAGGACTGTGCAGCACGAATGGCTTACGTCAGCAAACCATTTGCTATACAATAAGCAAATGTATTAATTTTATCATTTGGGTTTTCTTAGATCTTAAGAGCAGCCTTTCTATCACCTGATTTTATTAATTCATTTGACAAGGAAGTCTTGAGTTACAGAAACCCAAGAAACTACTGTGTATCTGTTACTTCACAATTCCATTTTTTCCCCCCTTGATACCGTATTTTTTCTTGTCAAAACTTCTTAAGTGTGTATTCAGAATGTTGGAAGCACTGTTAAAAGCAGCTGGATGATACCTTGAATTGACTGATGATAAACTAGATTAGTACATTTTTTTCTTGTTCCTGCTTTTGCCTCCTTTTTTGCCTTTTCCCTTCTCACAGTTTGAACTGCAGAGGCTTTGATCATTATTTTCCAGTGGAAAGGATGCCAAAGGGAAAAGCAAGACCAATGGATTTATAATAAAAGTTTTAATGAAACAGATGGCATCTGTTTCTATATCTCCGGGAGCTTAACTACCTTGTGAAGCACAACCAGTAAGGAGTTCATGTTAAGAGGTTTTTTGTTTTCATGTTTTAAAAGAAATAAAGATGAAATTGGTCTAGGTTTAACCTGCAATTAGTACCATGGATCAAATACTTGATCTTTGGTGTGAACGTTCTGGAAAGCAACATTGATAGTATCAACACAAGAACTATATTTGCAGATGCAATTGCAAAAAAAAAAAACAAACCAGTACAAAATTAATCATCTTACCAAAACTCTGTACATGGCCTGGAAGGCAGTGAAAAGCTTGAGATATTAGAGGACTAGATACGGCCTGTAATTCGAGATGACCTACCTACCATAAAAGAACTGAATCTGGAGACATATCTAATACTTTGGAATGGCTGGTTCCAGAAATATACAGCCAGACACTGTGAAGCTTTTATTCTGAATAAAGTATGTAGGGTCCTGTTAGGCACTCCAGAGAGGAAACTACTGAAGACCGGAATGTGTTTCTTCTGTCTCCTGTGAAAATAGGGTGGTGAAGCTCTGCTGCGGTGTTCTTAAACTTACTAAAATGTCAACTTCATACTATAATCTACATACCTTAAAACTTGGGATACAGGGTGAAATTTATCCCTGCATTAAGTGCCTTCTGATGGAAAATTTTATTAAGTTTCAATATGCTTTAGAACTCTTGATGATTCAGCGAAGATTATAGTCTGGGGATGTGCATACCAAACTAGTTTCATGAACATAAACTTCTATAGAAGCTTGTGCTCTCATTCAAGTTTGAGAACCACTTGAAAACTCTGGCTTCAGGTTATCCTTACTTAATTGGCCCATTAAGTCTGCTTAAATGCTGTTGATGCTGTGGCACAGGAAAGTTAGACATGATGCCATGAAAAGGCAATTTAAAAAGTCTTGCTGGTAACTAGTGACTTTTGATACATACGATGATACTGAAGTGCTACGTATTTTTACTTTTGGTAGTGGAAATAATGTTACATGATGTTGAATTGTTGATTGTACTTTTTTTCTTTTCAAATACTTCTTAAAGCCTTTGTCTAATTCATTTCTGGTTATAAAGGTTGGGATTTATTACATGGGGAAGACATGTAATAGGTTTTAGGAAATGGTGTGTTTTGCTGACTTGTTTTTTAATTTACATCCTTGCTGATAACTTCTCCCTGTTTTATAAAAGTCACTCCAGATAGTTTTGATTTGGAAGTGCAGCGTTAGCTGATGTTCTTACCTAGGCATAGATCAATAATGATTAAAGTATAGGAAGACAGAATAGATACAGAGCCCTTCCTGAATTTGTACTTTATTTGCCGTTCTGTCTGTTAGTATCTTAAAAGCATAGTCACATATGTTTGAGCTTTGTCTCATTTATGCAATGTCTACTGTTACTTTGGAGTTTCAATGAATGTATACATAAAGGGAAATAAGTAGTAATAACCTAGTAATGTTTTGACACAATCATTGTGTTCATTAAACAAGTGTTTGTTTCCATCTTCTTTGTCTACTTTTTTTAAGGACACATCTTTCTCATGTAGTATTATCTGGAAAACATCTTAACTTTTAAAAATAATTATTATGGGAGAACCTCCCTAAATGCCAAAACTCTCTAAAAGCCAGAAGAAGGTAGCAGTGGTAGAAGCACAACAGACTGTTAACTAGAAGCATTACGAGCAATCAGACTTATCTATAAGTGTTTTTCAAAACTAATATGAGGGATTGGAATGTAAAAGGAATAGTTCAGTCCTAATCACCTGGAGGTGACAGCTACAGTTACCAGTTGGTGCCAGGTTCTGAGGAAGTTTCTACTCTATGGTGTCTGTGCACCTCTAAGGCAAGCTTAAATTTTTGGTGTCTTGAGGTTAGCTGGCTAAGTTGTTAGAGCTCTTCCTGTAAACTTCAATTGCATGCCATGGTTTGGATGTTAATCTGGAAAATGCTTGGGAATATTCAATATGAATATTTCAGTAGCCTGATATTTGGCAGTTTCAGTTGTTTGATGTTACTTACACTAGAGCATTAAAAGGACCTTGAAAAAAAGAGTATGCAGTTCTGAGAACAGCACAGAAATATGTTTCTTGAAACATACATTGTGAAACTTTGTGGAAAATACTGCAGCTGAAGTGCACTTTCAGGTTATTCAGGGCTGCAGTGGAGTATTGATTGGACTGAGCATATATGGTGATGACTATTCAGTGGAGGTCATGTGTCTTCTGCAAAGACTAAGTAGGAGGTGGGGAACTACAATCATAGGCGTAGACATACAAAAATTAGTGTGGCTGGTGAGATCAGATAGCAGTTATTGTCAGCAGCAGTAAAGTTTGAAACAATGGACCTAGCATTTATCTAAATGGTAAAGGCAGCAAGACAACCTTGTTGAATTTTGTCTTGTCCAAATTTGGTATTGTATAGCTAGGCATCTCAATTTCAAGTAGGTGCTGTTTCAGAGCAGTTGATTGTCTTTCTCTTAAAATTATCCACTCTAGAAGTATCTCTTGTTTCCTGTTTATTGTGGATTGAACTCAGAATAGACAACTAAGTTGATACCAAATTAATAGCAGTCCAGCCCGTCAGAGAATGTTTAAGAGCAGGTCATTGGAGGATTAAAAATGTAAATAAACCCTCCCATGTTTAGCACTCTGTGTATAAATGCTGTATAGATGTATAAGTGCTCTATAGACAGATAAGAACACCCTCACGCTTGCAGACCCTTGTTTTTGTGGGGGACTTCAACCATCCTGATACCTGTTGGAGGCACAGTATGGCCTGGCACAAGCAATCCAAGAGGTTCCTTGATTGTGTGGAAGACAACTTCCTTCTGCAAGTAATAGAGGAGCTGACAAGGAGAGCTGCCATGCTTGACCTCGTGCTCACTAACAGGGAAGGACTGGTTGGAAATGTGATGCTCCAGGGCAGCCTTGGCTGTAGCAATCATGAGATGGCTGAATTCAAGATCCACAGGACAGTGAGAAGAGCGTGCAGCAAGCTCACTGCTCTGGACTTCAAGAGAGCAGACTTTGGCCTCTTCAGGAACCTGCTTAGTA
>WYDI02028779.1:0-28473 GCA_009867235.2 Psittacus erithacus
CTGGAGAAGAGAAGGCTGCATGGAGACCTCATAGCAGCCTTCCAGTATCTGAAGGGGGGCTATAGGAATGCTGGGGATGGAGTCTTCATTAGGGACTGTAGTGATAGGAAAAGAGGTAACGGGTTCAAACTTAAAAGGAGAAGTTTAGATTGGATGTAAGGAGGAAGTTCTTTACTGTGAGGGTGGTGAGGCACTGGAACGGATCGCCCAAGGAAGTTGTGAATGCTCCATCCCTGGTGTTGTTCAAGGCCAGGTTGGACAGAGCTTTGGGTGACATAGTTTAGTGTGAGGTGTCCCTGCCCATGGCAGGGGGGTTGGAACTAGATGATCTAGATGATGGGCTTTGGTTGTTCCTTACAGCTGTGTAAGGAAAGGATGCTGTCAAAGGATATCATATTCCTCCAGTAAGACCAAAAGGGGAACTGCAGATGCCTGATGAACTGTCTTTCTCCTCGGATGCTTTCAAACCCCACAGAAGGTCCATGACGTCCTCAGTGTATGAAGTGTTGAACAGATTTGAATGGGAAGAGCAGTTTTTGTCACCCTTTTGCTGCCTCTTCTGATCCCACAGGCCCAGCAGTGACAGCCACCCAGCACAGGAGATAACCCTGCCCATTCCCCAGCCAGTCTTTGCCCAGGTCCCCCTGGGGAGGCATTCCAGGCCTGTGGAACAAGCCATGGTGCTGTACAGACCTTCCTGCATGCTGCAGGCGAGAGCCAGGTGGGTACATCCCCACTGCCAGCCCCCTGGCCAGGCACACTTCCCTTCTGAGCTTGCAAAGCCTGCTGTTTGCATGTCAAACTTGAAGTCATGAGCATGAACACAACTAATCTATTTTTAATCCAGTGTGAGATCTCTTGTCTATTTTTTTCATAATTGATTCTGTTTTCTGCTAATAATCTGAAATTTAGCATCTATTCCTGCTTCAGAGTGTTACTTTGATAGTGGGTGTTAAGGAAGATTAAGACTGCTGTTAGCAGAAGCGGCTGCAGGACATATGGATGCTACAGATCTGTTAGTGATAGACAAAGTTGTTTTGAGACACTGGGACAGATTGTCTGGGAATCCTGGTTTAGTAGCAATGAAAGGCTGACAAGGTAAGTAGTGCTGGGAAAATCCTGTTAGAGAAGGAAAAGAGCAGACTGGAGCTGAGTGATCACAGGACGCCTGGTACTGGATATGCAATATCTCTACAAAATTGAATTCATTTTTGGCAAAGAAATGGGATTCATATTTCTCTGCCTATTGCACATGCTTCATTAACAGGCTTGTAAGGCACTCTGAACTTTCCAGCATTTAGTCATGGATTAGCACTGAAAACTTGTTCTAAATCCTCAAGACAGTTGGTTCAGGGTTTGGATCAGACCATTCAACCTCCATTCCATTTGCAGATGCCATGGAATGGGATGAAGGATCTAGAACAGCATCCCCAGGTCTGGTCCCTGTTGATGTGACAGAGATTAGAAGCTCCAGTGCAGAAACATTCCTTGCTGAGCTGTAGGGGAGCTACATATGAGTTTGGGCAGGGTAGGGTAGTAGAGATGTGTACACACATGTATGGTGAAACATTTGGGTAACTAACAGCGCCATCTCTTCAGTGCTGGGGGCTGTCCTGTAGCTGGGATCTACATTTCCATGTTGTGTCTCTTTTGCAGCACACTTTCTAAAGCACTTGACACTTTGTGGCCAGTGGATGGTGTGCTGCCTGTTCCTCTACAATACGTAGATTAGGCATGATTTATTTGGGACAGGGTTAAGACTGGTGATCTGTGTACTACTGTGGGTGTAAGAGTTGTGTGATCTCGTAGTGGAGGATGATTGCGATGCAGCACAATGAAATGTATTGGGATAAATGGCGGAGAGGAGTCTGGATCCACCAACTGAATGGGTTTGTGGGGATGATATCCAACAGCCTTCAGATACATTCCTAAATACAGCCTCTCCCATTCCCTTCACCCTTCTGATTAGGGGTGGCAAAGTGGCAAGCTTGTCTCTCATTTTATTCTCAGCTTTTTCAGGAGGAAATGAGAAGACCAGCAAGGGAATAAATCCTTCTGTGGAAGAAAAGAAGCAACGATGGGTCTGCAAGCAGAGACAGTGCTTTGCTGTCAGTGGCAGCACATGCTGTCTGGAAATGGCACAGTCATGAATCACACAGGGAGGGAGCCCTGGCAAGAGTGGCTGGAGGCAGTGTCACTGGTTAGTAGGGAAATGCCGTGAGAGGGGGCTGCACAAGGGCCAGGAGGCGCAAAGACCTGGAGGGAGGCTGGGATCTGGAGACAGGGCAGGTCTCATAGAAGCACAGAACAGCCCAGGCTGGAAGTAACCTCAAAAGATCATCTAGTCCAGCCTTCATGGGGAAAAAGCCTCAGTGAGGTTATTTGGCACCCTGTCCCATCACATCTTGAAAACCTCCAGTGATGGGGATTCCACCGCATCCCTGGGGGCGTTGTGCCAGTGACTGGTTGTTCTCACTGCAAAAAAATATTTATTTCTTATATAAAGGTAAAATCCCTCCTGGTACAACTTGTAACCATTGCCCCTTGTCCCCTCCATGTAGCTCCTTGTGAAGAGAGAGCTTATGTCTAATCTGTAGGCATCCTTTAGGTACTGGAAAACTGTGATGAGGTTTCCCCCCGAGCTTTCTGCAGGGAGAAGAGACCTAACTCCTTCAATGTTTCCCCACAGGGCAGGTTCTTTAGCCCTTTGATCATCTTTATGGCCCTCCTTTGGACCCACTCCGGTCTGTTTGTCTTTTTTGAATTGTGGGGCCCAGGACTGAGCACAGTATGCTAGATATGACCTGATGAGTACTCAGAGTGGTATGATCACGTCTATCTCTGCTAGTAGTGTCCCTGTGGATGCAGCCCAGGATCCTATTTGCTGTAGTGGTCTACTGCTACTCATGTTCAGCTTGTCCATCAGGACCCCCTGGTCCTTGGCTCACTTCATGCAACCAGAGTCAGGAAAGCTCTATGGGACAGATGGTGTGTCTAAAGGGTCTGTGTTTCCAAAGGGGATGCTGCTCAATTTGGCTGGCTGTCATGATGTAGTGCCTTGCTATCCCCCAGTGAGAGGGGAGGCAGCCAACAGGCATGGGTGATGGGGGATGTTTGCATGCTGAGCGTGGACAAAGTAATGGCAACGTTGGTCAGGAAGACTTTGATGCAACAGGAACCCCAAGCTGCCGTGACACGTGGCTACCCCACTGCTGCAGGGAAGCAGCATCTCCATTCTTGTGGGAAGTGCTAAGGCCTGGAGCTGGAGCTGGGGCAGACCAATAACATCTGTGCTGTGCTTCTGCCATGCAGATCTGCTGCTTGCCATGGCAGGCTCTGGGTGTACACATCTTCCAGGCAAGGCTCCATCCAGCTGGCACAGGCATTTGGAAAGTATTTTCCTGATGCTTATGTGGAAACTGCTTATGTCTGTTTCTGTAAAATGCCATTTTATTTTCAAAATCCCCGTCTTCTACATCTCTGAGTTGCAGAGCTGACCCTCAGCATCCTGAGTCTCCATATGGAGCCATCGCTCCCCTGCCTGCCTGGCTATTTCTCAGCTTTTCATGCATCATGGGAGCAAGCTAAACAAGAGCTTTCCTGTTTCACTTGCTTCAACTCAGCACTCTGTCAGCCACAGCAAAACTTCAAGTGTCTTGTCAACTCTGTGCTACTCTTGGTAACAACTGTGAGCCTCTGTGAAAATTTAGCAGCTGCATGAGCTGCAGACTCAGCAAGGTGAGCAACATCTGGCAGTAGATGAATCTGGTCAGCAAGACAAGGTGGAAAATGAGAAGAGCCATAGAGAGCTATGGTAACATGGCTATGTCTCATAGCATCCATCAGGTTGTGGTTGATTGGGAACCCATCCTTCTCTTCTGCACACAGAAGGGAAAGCGGAAACCATTGCAGGCACATACCATACGGTGGAAGCAATGCTTGGAGCTGAAAGCTAGATTTTTGTGGAGTTCAACCTGCCCCATCCTCCCCACAAAGAAGTACTAAAATGGGCAAGGAGGAGTGACAGACTTTCAGCTGAAGCCCATGAACTGTTATCAGCTCTGTTGGCTGTTGAATCCTGTCTTTTCCTTTGAAATCTGACTGTGAGTTAGGAAGAGCCTCTCTTTTTGAATCCTGTTCAGGAGGAATTGAAGAAGGGTGGCTTAGAGACCTGTGACTCTGGCCCCAGAGCCATGACTCACAGAGCAGTAAGGAGTCATCCAAGTAAGCAAAGGTAGTTATGTGCAGGTAACCACTTCCGTGCAGAGCCAATGGCTGCCATCACCATTCACAGCATGACTCACAGCCACCGCTGACAGACAGCTCAGCTCTGTGGTTGTTTTCCTACCCCAGTTACCAGGCCACATGTCACACCTCTCTTCCTCACCTCCTTACAGAGGACTGGTGGCTTGCGGGTCTTCATTAAGCCCTCCCTGCACATCATAGAATCATAGAATGGTTCAAGTTGGAGCTTAAGATCATCCAGTTCTAACTCCCTGTCATGGGTAGGGACACCTTTCCCTAGATCTTGTTGCCCAAGGCTCTGTCCAGCCTGGCCTTGAACACTGCCAGGGATGGGGCATTCACCACTTCCTTGGCCAACCTGTTCCAGTGCCTCACCACCCTCACAGTAAAGAACTTCCTCCTTATATCCAACCTGAACTTCCCCTGTTTCAGTTTGAACCCATTACCCCTTCTCCTATCACTACAGTCCCTCTCCAGCATCCTTGTAGGCCTCCTTCAGATACTGGAAGGTTGCTATGAGGTCTCCATGCAGCTTCTCTTCTCCAGGCTAAACAGCCCCAACTTTCTCAGCCTGTCTTCATACGGGAGGTGCTCCAGCCCCCTGATCATCCTTGTGGCCTCGTCTGGACTTGTTCCAGCAGGTCCATGTCCTAATCTGGCCCTTGATGATGGGGGGACCTATGAGGGACCCTTTGTGCCGGACTGGTGGCAGGGGACACATTGCTCACTCCTCTTCAACTCCTTTCAGGGTGGTGTAGGAGAGCGAGAGGCCCTTGTTAGGTGCTGTGTGGCCACTGATCACATTGCATGGCTACTCCCAGTGTCTTGGAGGGAGTGGGGCATATGCAGCAATGTGTCAAGATGGGATATGTGTGACTCCTGACTTGGAGCCAGGAAGGATGCCACAGTGTTTTGGTTGGCCTCAGTCAGGACAGAGGTTTTCACTTGAATATCTCATGTTAGATCTGAATAACGTTGCTATGATGATGTCAAGATGGAGAGACTCCAGCCCCCCGCTTAGAGTGAACTACAGTGGATAATTATATTCTCAGCTAAGAGTACATGGCTTTTTGTTCGTGACAGGGCTTGTCTGGCTCTAACTTTCAGTCACTGACTCGTCTTTTACTTTTCTCCACTGAATAATTAAAGACTCTCATGAAGGTATTTGCTTAAAGCATCTCATAAGTGGTTT
This sequence comes from Psittacus erithacus, assembly GCA_009867235.2. Taxonomy (NCBI): domain Eukaryota; kingdom Metazoa; phylum Chordata; class Aves; order Psittaciformes; family Psittacidae; genus Psittacus; species Psittacus erithacus. The sequence continues at coordinate 5,438 of WYDI02028779.1, forward strand.
TGGGCAACCCAGACTAAGCTCGTCATGCCCTTCAGTGGACAGCATTTTTTCCAGTCTTAGAAGATCAAAATGGGTTTAAGCATGCAGAAGCCTAGAGGTGTAAAAGCATTGATTACCCAAGCAACCCACACCAGGAGGTCTGCTTAAATATTTCAGTATTGAATCACCTGTACTTAAAAGAGAGCAATTAAGGAAACTAAAGGTGTTCTTAAAGGGCTAAATAATTCCTTCACATCAATTTCCTACTACAAAGGTGGCTCTAAAAGTGCATATGCAGACTTGGCTCTTTTCTGGACCCAGATGAAATAGCATCAGAGACTGAGAGAGGAGGAGCTGGAATAACCAGACCATGTAAGTATCAGTAAGCTGCCAGGTCACAGTGATGTTCAGCTAAGAGGTCTCGGGGAACATGAAGGTTAAAAGGCTGCATCTCAAAAAGAAATAATTCTCTTTGAAGAAACCCCCTCCACCCCCAAAAAAACCCCAAACCAATAAAATCAAACAAAAAAATAAACCCCCAAAAAACCCTACCAAAAAAATAAACCCCCAAAAACTCACACACACACAAAAAAACTCCACCAAAAAACCAAACAAACCAAAAGAACCAACCAAAACAAAAAATCCCAACCAACCCACCCAAAAAAAAACCCCACCCAAAGGAGGAGAAAAGAGGTCTTTGATATGGATGAAGAATATTGTACTCTCATTTTTAACGCCTCTTGGGTTGATGTGAAGAATTACAGGCCTGTTTGACATGCATGCAAATGAATGCAATACCTAGTAAATTAGGAGAATTGGCTGTGAAGCTTACATGATAAGACTGCTTGGAGGTGCAACTTGCAGAGATTCTGTGAAAGGAAACGACATCTCCTGAACTCTTGCAGGTCTTTGAACAAACCAGTGAGTTAGCTGAGAAAAAACTGTCTAACATCATTCATTTGGCTTTTTCAGCAGGGTTTTTGCAGGGGCATGTTCAAGAGGTGGCTGCAGATATCCAGCTAGCAGTGGAAGAAGTGGCTTATCACCATGGCTCCAACGTCAGCTCAGAGGCGGTGTGCAGGATGAGGTGAAAATGCAGCACCTTGATCAGCCACATCATGGTAACCTCTGGGGACGGGGACAGGGAACAGGGGTGGGAAATGTGCCAAAGCTGCAGTGAAGCTTAGTTCACTCAGGAAGGAGGAGGAGAGGTGGGTGGAAGACCTGAAGGAGGAAGCAATGGATTCACTTGGAGGGTAGAAGGAAAAAAGGCTGACAGGAAGAGGTACTGAGGGGTAGAAGTCGTTGCCTCCTCAGCATTGCATGTTTATGTCCCTGGTACTGAAGATCTGGGTGTGTAGGACACCAGCAGGCTGCCAGCAGGGACAAAGCTGATCTGCTGTTTCTGGGGTCTGTTAGACCAGTCACAGGGGAAAATGGAAAGAAATCCACAATAGGTGACAATCTGAAAAGGGAGTATGTAGGGAGATGACCCCTTCTTGGTAACAACCGAGATGATAACCTCCAGGCAGGAGACTGGGCTCTTGCTGAGCCACTGAAGCACATCTGATCAATAACTCAAATTCCCGACTGGCACATTAGCAGAGTCAATTATCAGCTCTGCTCTCTGCTTCCTTGATTATTATTTCAGCATGTAGCAGCTGCTTCACAAGCGTTATGGCCCATCACACCCTGAAGGGACTGAGTTAAATGCAGATTATTGACCGATGAGGACATAAGAATGTACTGTGAAATATATAGTCATATTTGCCCATAAATCCCTGGTAAGAGTGCTTTATAAAGAAATTCCTCTTATGATGGGACTGCTCTGGGTCACTTTCAAGGCCCTGAACAACGTTTATTCCACCTGATTCCTGCCATGTCCCCTGGTGGTGCTGTCTCTCTTGGCATTGCATCTTCACATGAGTAAGTGGTTCTCCCTCCCTCAGGCTGCTCATGAGGATCCTTGGGCTTCGCCAGGTTGATTCTGTACATGGGCAAGGCAAACTGTATTTAATATTTCTGTCCTGGCCCTGGGTTTTCTGCTGCTTCTGTGCTTTTTCCTCAGTTTTGGCTGAGATTGTGGGCTTACTGTCTGAAGCAGCCTAAATTCCATCAAGCTCGAGCAGGCTGAATCGTGAGCTGTTTGAACACCAGATTCACCCTCCTCTGCCAGTCTGATATACTGCTGGCTGTCAGCCATGTGGTTTATGGAGGCAGGCTGAAGTGCCTGGGTCATTTTTCTTCACAAATCCCCTCAGCTTCAGGATTCAAACCTGTTTCAAGGGAAGGGGTGTGTGTTACTGTTATGAATTGTGAATGCTGTGCATCTGCACTGAAAATCCCTTTCTATGATGCTGGTAGCTAGGCCAACAGTGATGAGATGCTCATCAGCTTGTTAGCTTGGTGGTCCCCATTGTCTGAAACCTTAGAGGAGCTCATCCCAGGCAGGTTATTTTGCAAGCATAGCAGAGGCTGACAGCTTGTGTATAAATACATGTGTCCCTCTTCTGCTCTGGCAGCTAGTTAGAGGAGATCGCTGGTTTTGATCACTGCTCCCAAGCGGAGAGACCTGGTGTTTTAGCCCAAGCAGTGAAGTTTCGTGCCCTTGAAGCTAGGTCCCTGCTGCTGGCAGCCCGCTGATGCTTCCCTTGTGCATCTGAGGATTTCTTGATCCGCTTCTCCCTGGGGCGCTCCCCTTCCAAAGACAGAAGAGGATTTCACATGCTTGAGCTGGAGCCCTAAGAAATGGCTAATCTAAAGCTTGAGGCACTGCAGAACTTTTTGGTTTTCTTTTTAATATAGTTTTGACGTGACTCTAGGATGTGGTGGGTTTTTTTCTAAGTTTTCCCAAGTGTAGCAACCTGGCCATGGTCCTGTTTGCAATGTTGAAGCAACTGAGATTCTTGGGGCCAGGCCTTCATGAGTTCCCAGGGAGGCCTGAATGCACTGATCTGGTGCCAGCAGGTGAAGGAGGTCCTGCTGGTCACAACCTCTGGGACCTGATGCTGTGTCCCAGCTACTGCAGCATCTTCACGTCATGCAGATAAAAGCACTGCAAGAAGCAAGGGGACAGAGAGCTCTTCTCTCTGTGGCAAAGATCCTATGGCAACTTTGCAGACATTTCTTGGAGGTGAAGAATAAGCTTTCTGTTGCCTTCTGCCCTGGTGTTTACTGCTGCAAAGGACTGTGATGACTCGCTGATGTGTGCTGGGGAGCAGAGCGGGCCAGAAGAGTAACCAAAGTTGCTTTGTGTCATGTGTGGTGGAAGAGGCAGGGATGTGCTGCCCTATGGTGTAACAGTTCCATGAAAGCCAAGGCAGGATGACCAGGGACCAGAGAAGTGGGAACTCAGTGCCCAGCCTTCCCCAAGCTTCTCACCTTGGAGAGAGTGTTCTGTTCTCAGCAACGCCCATGTCCAGATCTGGTGTTTTTACTGTCATGGAGGAAGGAGGTGATGTCGTGCAGGCAGCTGACAAGGATGCCAAGGAGGCTAAGTATGAGATTACCCTGGGAACAGCAGGATGAGGGGAGAAGGCATGGGTCTAGAGCTCTGGAGCTGGTGACTTTTCCAAGGGTATCTCATGTTAGGGGTAATGCCAGGTGGTCTTTCCCTGCTGTGGGCAAGGACACCCAGCACAGACACATAGATACTCCAGGGTGCATTTGTGCTGTTGATCTGATGCAGTTTTCCTTTTATATTGCAGGGAAAATTCTTGCCTCAAACACACAAAGACTGATAGGATAGACCTATAGCGGTCACCTGGTAAAAGTTGATGGGTACCTGCCAAATCTACACCAGTTTGTACAGTTGTCTTCAGGCTGAGTCCTCCCACAGCTTCCCAGATGAATCTCACCACTCCTCTTGACTTCAGCCTAGAGCAATTACCTGAATACAAAGGCAGGTATGGAATTAGATGTTGTCATATTGGCTCTTCCAGGGATGCAGGTTAGGCTCCCATAGCCCAAACTGTAACCTTCGGTGTCTGAGGGATGGGAAAAAGCTTCAATTTTTTGAGAGGAGGAGGCTGTCAGAGAACGCAAAGAGGTTTGCGAGACCACAGAGGGAGTGAACAGGGAGTTGTTCACCCAACCCTGCTGCACAGCCACGGTGCAACACTCACTGAAACTCTACACCTCTTTGGAAAAGGCTACAAGACAAGCATGTCTTCATGCAGCAGGTCCTCGACACTTGGCCCTTGCTGTCCCAGGGAGGCAGGCAGCACTGGGATGATCGGGCAGAGTGAGGGGCATTAAAGGGCAGCAGGCTGAGGACTAGAGTGCACTAAGGGATGGGAAGTGTGCTCTCACAGCCTTGGCTCCACAATGATGTGCACTGTGGGAGGATGGTGGGATGCACCCCAGTAGTGGTTGACCCTGTGTGTTCTCTCCCATGGTCACAGCAGGAGTCTGGACTAGACAACCCATCAATGTGTCCTGGACAGGTGTTTCCTAGGTGTCTAATCCCAAGAATTAAAGCCTTGAGAGGAATCTCTCTCTCCGAGCAAAACTGAGGATTTAGAGTCTGAAAGGTAGTACTGGCAGAGGGAATTATTAGGAGGTTAAATAGGTGAAATCACACCTTTGCCCTCGATTTTTCTGCTCTGGAGTGCTCTGCTGTGGCAATGTTCAAACTCCAGCATGTCCTGCTGGGTGATGTCTCATCTTTCATTGCTGCAGCACAGAGGTTGTGGTTTGTGGCTGAGGGCCCCACTGGTGGCAGTGACCCAGCAACAACCAAACAAGTTGAAGCCTCTGATTAAAAATGCCCCTGTGGGGGCAACACACTTAATCGTGCCCCAGAGAGCTGTAACTGCCTGGTGGCAGCCAAGCAAAGGCCAGTGCGCTGACAGGGTCTCAATCCTTTATCCGCTCACCTACATTTGTGGAAAAATAGAGCATAAGTCAAGGAGACTTTAATATAGCTGAGATTGCTACACTTTCAATCAAATTTCATTGCAACTCTAAGAGAGGGCAATGTGTATATACCCATGGGGATAGGCAAAATGTTCTCTTAAGCTTCTTTAAATGCAGAAACCTGCCTGGCTGGAGTGAGGCTTGATACAGGTGTGCTTTTGAAGCTGGCAGCTGCAGGATAGCTGCTAACACCTCACAGCACTGCTGGGGTGGCACAAGCAGATCCCTGCCAGACAGGCTAGTGATTGCACTGACACACACATGCAGGCTGCATGAAAGGATGCTTCAGCTGCCAAGTGCTTGATCACATGTGTCAGTCGGAAGGTGCTAGAAGTGAAAGAGAAACCCCTGCCATGTGGCAGAGAGCCCTGGCAGCCAGAGGCACCATTGGCCCAACCTCAGCAGAGACCTGGATGTTTATAAAGCAAGGCTGCAATCCTCAAATAAGAAGGAAAGATTTAGACAGGCTTATGCCTGCAGGTTGCAAGGCAAGGCCAAGACAAAGCTAAGCTGACCACATCCTGAGGACATGGCTGGGGTTGTTGGGGACACAGAGTTGGGCTGTCTGTTGGAGGAGGAGGTTGGAATGGTGCTGCTTGGGGAATGTGTACCATGAGGAGAGACAGGCACAGCTAGTATGTGTAAGAGTTGGGGCTATGTGCTCTCTTATATTCAAACAGCAGCAGCAGCAGCTTGGGGATCAGACAGGGGAAGGCCCTCAGAGTAGACAGAAGGGTTTTGTGATGCAATGCCCTGTACAAGCACCTGCACTGGAAGGAAGTGAGGGCACTTGCTTTGGGAAAGCAAACCTGAGTGGGCAGCTCTCTGCAAGACAGCTCGCACATCAAGCTCAAGCACTAAGTTCCCTCCTGGGATACTGGGCTGTTGGTCCCAGCCCTGCTTTCCAGAGGGGCTCTGCTCACTCAGCTCTCCCATGCTCCATGTTGCAGTGGTGTGCCTGGAACAGTGGCGTCATGGTTTTAAATAACAGGTGGATGAGCTCAGCGGTTGGGTGTATGTTAGAAGCGGGTGGGCTCTGCTCTGTAATTTGAAAGATGACTTGTTGAGCTGTCAACACCAGCTGGGAGAACCAAATCCCATGTGGTCAGCAGTTTTCTGTCCTTGCTGTGTGGCTTCCTGGGGACACCTGCCCTGCTTTTTAGGGTCTGAGGTACGTGATGAAATAAAGAGGAGCACAAAATTACAAAATGAAATATATAAGCCTTTAGGATCAGTTTTAAGCAATGCTAAGGTGATGGCTTTGTAACGGGAGCAATGGGAAATTACTGAGGTGCATGATTCACAGTAAAATATAGGGTACAGGTGGAGAACATACTGAGAATTCTTGTATAAGATAAACCGTTGCAGTTGACATAGTTTTGGACCTTAATGACCTTAGTACGGAATGAGCATAAGACAAGCAGGCTAAAAGAACAGGACGTAAAGATGAGGAGCATCTGGGAATGGCAGGTGTCCAGGATGGGCTGCAGTTAAACTAACTGGTAAGTAGGACAGGATGGTAGTTATGTCTGTGGTGTTAATGAACCAATTAAGTTGCTATAAGCATCTACTGCGCATGCTTCAAAGGCTGCCAGCAGTGATGAAGATTGTTGGAAGAAGTAAACGACCCTCAGAGACCATCACCACATTTTTGCATGCATGCGGGACACTTTCTAGAACATGATGTAATCCATACGTAGCCTCATGAATATGTATGTATGCCCAGTGGCTATATAAGGACGGCTTCTGTAGCCATGCGGGGACACACGTGAGGAGGCACTATCCCCCGTGTCTCCCGGCGCCGCTATAAAGAATACCTGCTTGTCAACTTGGAAACTTTGTTGGTGAGTTTGCTCCTGGAGTTTTCTCCGAGTCAGTGAGTCTGAGGGCAGTCCTGCTGACACAAGCGCATGTGTCCTTCACTGGAAAGCACTCTGAGATGTGTGCATTTCTGCACTGCCACACTTTCCAGTGTGGAAAACACACTGGAAAGCACAAACGGATGAAAACCTTTGGCTTAGTGGGGAAATACCTAGTGCTTGCTGTGTGGCACAGCCCCACCCTCAGTGCAGAACGGACTCCGTGTCCTGGGTGTCATTGATGTATTTTTACTTAGAAGGCCTATCCTGGTCAAGCAGACTCTTCTTTTGCCCTGTACACTGCTTCCACCCAGGCACTGCTGCCCTTTGAGCACTTGCCCAGCCCACAATCCCTGTGAGGAAGAGGAGGATGGCACTGATGGTGCTGCCTGCTCGTCTGCGTGCCTGGTTGTCTCTGTACCTTAGACTTCTGTTTTTCCAGGCCAGCCCAGCAGTGCTGGCTACTGAGTTACCCCTTTGAATTGCTGCTGGAACACCTCAGCGTGGCTTCCTGGGCAGCTGGTACTTGAGACTACGCAGCCTCCTGCATCCTCACCAGCCTCTGGCACAGCCCCCCTTGGAGAGAGTTTTGGGAAGGGATTGTGCACTTGTGGAGAGCCGAGGGAGCCCTGTGGTCAGCAGGAAGGGCCCCTTCTCCCCGTGCCTAAGTGCAGGAGAATGTCTCCTAATTGGCTGAACCACAGTCAGCACTGTAACTCCCCCCTCCCTGGCGCTCCTCTGCTGGCATTCAACACGGAAATGGTCCTGATTTATTCTGGAATAACATGATGAAATGGTGCAAAGGAAAATTTTGCACTGAGGACAGCGATAAACTGCCCAGAGCAAAGTCAGCCAAGAGAAGGGAAGGGAGGGGAACTCCACTGCTCTGGTCACTGTGGGGACCAAACATTGCTCTGGAAAATAGAACACTGGGAACAATGGGATGCTGGCCAAGGAGGGCTGGCTGAGTTAGAAGGGGTGGGAGCTGATCTTTTCACAGCCTCTAGGGTTTTACTAGTGATTGATGGATGAAGTGCCTCTCAAACTCCGCATCCCTATGCACCCCCCTTGCATCCCGCTGCCAGCCGAGATACTGCGGGCGGGAGCCGGGGCCTGGCTCCCAGAGGGTTTCTAACAGTCTGGCACCATCTGCTGGGGTTTCCTGGCAAATAAAGGGGGTGTTGGGGAGGTGGCTGTGTCCCGGGGCAGGAGCCCGGGGACTGGGAACAGCGAGCAGCAGCGGCTCCCGAGGACTGGTCTCCATGCTGGCTCTGCCGGGGAAGGAGAGATCGCCCTCTTTTCCTCCCGGTCACTGCTTCGCTGTCAATGTGTCCTTGGTAGCACAGAGCAGTGGCAAAGGTGACTGATGCCCCATCTTTACAGTCCCAGAGCCAGCTTCCCGCTCTGGTCAACCTGGTGGTGACCTGTCACTGGTTAGCTTGCTTTGGCCCAGGGGCTGGGGCTCAGCCACACGCAGCCCCATTGCTTTGGGGGAGGGTGTCTGCCTTTTCTTGGGCATGGCAAAGATTTCAGCTCAGCTTCTCCTTTCTGATTTTGTCCACAGCTCCTGGATGAAGCTCTGCCTTGTGCTGGTCTCTGCTTAATGCTAGCAATAGGCAAGAGGCGTCCCAGATTCACATGTGCTTGTCCTTGTTAGGGGCTCCAGCAGAGGAAGAAGGGATGGAGATAGAGAAAGACAGAAATCTGCCTCCAGCAAGACAGTCTGCACAAATGGACTGGCTTATAAATGAATTTATAAGTTGAAATTGGCCTATAATGAAAGAGTTACTGAGAAAAAAGGATTGTGCACTGCAAACCACTTAGGAATCTGAGATCTCGGTGCATTACACAAAGCCAGAGGGGAAATTCTGGGTTCTGTGAGCAAAGGCATCACAGAGTGCTGTGCATGGTGATGGGCAAGCTAAGGCCAGTGATGTTGCCTACCCCGCAGTCACTCACTGGCCCCAGGTACCTGCTGCTTCTCTGATAAAATTGCAGGAACATTGAGCTCTTGAAATTGCCACTAAACGCCATCATTAAAACCAGTTTTATTTCAAGGCAGCTTTTACTAGTAGTGGTTCTAGAGTTTGTTCTCCGGAGAAATATGGTAGTTTTGAGGTTTTGATTTCTGAAAATAAAGCAGCCTCCCAAGCCCACTGCTGTGGTTGGGCTTTGTGGTTACAGGCTTCTGTCAACAGCTTGCTTAATGAATGAAGATGTGAGGGAGGAAAAGCTTTTCAATGAGGAGGCTGTGTGCTTCCCTGGCCTGGAATGGTAAACAAGATGCAAACAGCGATTGAAAATATGATCTACTTCTCTTGGTACTCCCTTATACATGCAGAATCTATTTCCCTTTTGAATTCCTTGAAACCCCTGGGGAAGTTGGTGTGCTTCCATGCATGTGACCTGTGGGCTATCTGCTTGGGAAGCACATAAAAATTCAGGCTTGTCTGTATGGCTGGTAGGTGTGGGGAAAGTTCAGCTTATGATCTTCCTTCTCCTAACAGTAATCCAACTCCCAAAGCTGTTGCCTCTGATTTCATCCTCCCCCAGCAGTGAACCTGCACCCTAGTGCTACCTTTCTGATGTGCAAGGAATAAGCATTTCTCTCACTTGAGTCTGAAATGTTGTCAAGTATCATCCCCAGTTGTGAACACGAGGTGTTCACCCTGCCCTATCACCAATTGTGCCCCACTCCGGTGCCTGCATCCAGGAATACAAGTGATGGAGACTAAGCAAGCTCATACGGAGGGTCTGTGGTTCCCCTGTGTCTCCCCACTGCCTCGTTCCATGGTAAATCCACTCTCTGCATGAAGGAAAGCCACATTTCATTTGAAAAGCTCAGCAAACCTCACCCCTTCCTAGCCTGTCATGCTACCAGCACAGCTGGTGGCCTGTTCTCCTTGCCAGCGCAGAGCTGCTTCTCCTTGCAGGGCTGCTGCCTCTGCGACACTGCTGCCTTTCCCACAGTCTGACCTGGTGTTTCTCTTCCCGTGTTGGGAACGTATTAGCATATTTTCTCTCCTTACTATCACATGTGACTATGAATTATGCTCCCAAATGAAACAAGGGGGGGGCACGCAATTACCAAAAGTGTGATGGCTTTGTAACAGTAGCAATGGAAAATTACTGAGGTGCATGATTCACAGAGAAAAAAATACAGCTAGAAAACACACTGAGACTTCTTGTACAAGATAAAATATTGTAGTTGATGTAGTTTTAGGCCCTATGACCTTGGTACAAAATGTGTGTAAGACAAGCAGGCTAGAAGAACAGGATGTAAGGATAAGGAGTATCTGGGAATGGCAGGTGTCCAGGATGGGCTGCAGTTAAACCAACTGATAAGTAGAAGGACAGGATGGTAGTTATGTCTGTGGTGTTAACGAACCAATTAAGTTGCTATAAGCATCTACTGCGCATGCTTCAAAGGCTGCCAGCAGTGATGAAGATTGTTGGAAGAAGTAAACAACCCTCAGAGACCACCACCGCATTTTTGCATGCATGCAGAAAACTTTCTAGAACATGATGTAATCCATACGTAGCCTCATGAATATGTATGTATGCCCAGCGGCTATATAAGGACGGCTTGTGTAGCCATGCGGGGACACACGTGAGGAGGCGCTAACCCCCGTGTCTCCCGGCACAGCAATAAAGAATACCTGCTTGTCAACTTGGAAACTTTGTTGGCGAGTTTGCTCCTGGAGTTTTCTCCGAATCACAAATGTTTGGCCAGGAAGCTTCCAGAGATTACTAACAGAGAGAGAAAGCCAGCATATCACCCTCGCTATTTAGCTGGCATTGCTCAAAGCTGAAAGGCTTCCTCTGCAACAGGGGAGAAAAGTCTTAGGCAATGGGAAGAAAAACCACACCAGGAGTAAGAGCAGGAGGTACAGCAGCCTGTGAGGACCCAGCACAACTCCTGTGTGCAAGAGGCACCGAGAGCTCTCACTTCCCAGCACCCCAGGCCTCACTGGCACTGCTCTTGTCCCTCCACAGCACCAGGCTCACAGGGCAGCAGCAAAGCTCCTGGTATGATACTGGGTCTGCTGGGAAATGGATCTGCTGGGGCCCATTTAGCCAGGGGGTACAATGTACAGACAGGGATCAACTTTCTGGAGTCATTTGTGAATGAGTTCTCCCATCAGAATAGGTTCTGCAGCTCATGTAGGATAAAAGGGAACTTCGACGATGTCAGAGTGCATTGACCCAAAAATGCACATTAAAGAGGATGCATTTGGTACCAGCCAGAAACCCAGTAGAAATGTCTTTGTGGACACAAAGCTCCTGTGGATAGATGTGAACAAGCAAATTTCTCTGGCTGTTACCTCTCCTAGGAATATCTGAGATAACACTGAGGCATGAGTTTTCCTTTTTCCTGGAAGAGCAGCACATCTGTGTTTTCTGTTGAGGTCAATTAGAGATATGGGAGACCAGAGGCTGATGAAAAATTAGTGCCTCGCTATTGTCTTCCCTCCCGAAGCAGTGATTCTCTGACTTCTGGTTTATAGTAAAGCACTTAGCTCAGAGTCACATGAGGAGCTCTCTTCTTTTCCCCTGGGGCAAGGAGGCAACTGTCTTCCTGAAGGAAGACTAAAAGATGGCAGCTAGTTTGGTTGGCTTTGTTTCCTCCACAGCCACTATTCCTCATCCACAGGGATGCAGCAGCATGTCCTAGAGGGCATGATTCTGTAGTTGCTGGGACTTGCTTGCCCCACGGGTGCTTGCCTCTTGCCTCCTGGTCTCTTAGCATCTGCAGATGGAACTGGAGGCCCACAGCCTCGCAGGACATGCTGGTGCAGGAAGCGCTGGTGCAGGAAGCATTGGTGCTGCACTGGTATTTCCACAGGGTTTGTTGTACAGGAGCTAATGCCCAGGCTTGTTTCAGCAGCTTGTTAAATGGCTTGACCCCAGGAGTGCTGCTGTGTCAGTCCTGGCTATACTTACAAAGGCTGCCTGCCTCTCTGCAAGGCTTGTCAGTGCTGAGGGGGGGAAGGAGGCAGGGAGGGATGGAGCTGCCTCACTGCTGATGTGACTCTGCTCTCTGGGATACAGCTGCATGGCTCCGAGCCACCTCCTGCTCTGGGGTGCAGCAGCACGTGGAAGAACATAGACCTCCTCCCCACAAACACTAAGCTCCAAGCAATGCAGCTTTACATTGCATCCTCCTGCTTCCTGTGCTGAGGCTGTGTTATGTTTGTCACTGGGGGAGAGCCAGCCAGCTGTTTGCTGTACGACAGCTCCTGGCTGCCATCCCAAAGTGTTTTGCTGCTTTCTGTCATCTCCCAACAGACAGACGAGTGAGATTATTTGGCTGAAGGAGGTTTTTCCCAGCACTGGCCTCTCTGGTGGCAGCCTTAGAAAGGGGTCATCTGTTTGGCAGTGAAAGAAAGGCACCACCTTCCTTAGAACTGATACATCCAACAGGGCAGTCCCTTGGCTTGCATCAATCTCCAGAAGTCCATCAAAATGGGAGAGGCCCCTGGGCTCATGCCAAGTTGGGAGCTGCCACCTCTCTGCTCAAGGGGATGCACGCTGAGGGCCTGTCATGGTGGTACAGAGGGCTTGTTGCTCTGCCTTATCCAGATGGGCAGAAGGTCTCCGGCAGGCAGTGGGGAGTCCTTGGCAACCAGGGGCAGGTGGGACCCAGGGTTTATGGTGTACTGCGGAGAGGCAGGTCCCCTGCTGGCACGCAGGAAAGCAAGTCACTTGGAGGTTGCTCAGACCTTGGCAGAAAAAGGGTTTCTGACATGCCAGAGTCAATGGTGGGGGGACTGAACACTCACAAAGAATTTCTGAGAAGTTCCTCTGCTGGGCTCTGTGCAAGGAAAAAGTTTGGAGGATGGATGAAAAGTTTGGCTTCTGCTAAAGCCATGTATGGGAAGGTGGAACTGCGGCAGCTACAGTTAAAACCAAGGGACAGAAGAGAATGTGTGTGGTTTGAGAGTATTTCAGGCAGAATTTGTCCAATCTCTCTGCAAGTTTAGTGACTGCATCATCTTCAGGCACAGGGGGAGAGCAGAGCCTTTCAGCAGGAGCCGTGCTCCTCTGTGCTGGCCCCTTGAAGCATGCCTGCACCCCTCTCCTGGGAGAAAGGGACCCCTGCAAGTCAAGAAGGAGCTGACTGCATCTGGAGCCATTGGTGGTGTACAGCGCGGTCTGGCTGCACCTCCTGCTGCTGAATGGGATGCCAGTAGAAAACTTAACTAATGATCCTGCTTATGAGCTGGCTTGTGTTCCCTCCACACCATGGAATAGGGGGCTGCCAGGGCTCCAGGGCTTGGCACCTCTGTCCGAATGAAGGGTGATACCAGCCTGTGACAAGCTGGTCCAAATGGCCACAGGTTGCATAGGTTTCAACACATGTTTTTAATGCCTCACAAAGCCTTCCCTTCACCATGCTCCAGTCACACCTGCCTGACAGGCTTCCCTTCTACAGATCCACAGAGATCCAGTTCATCTTTGCTCAAGGAACCAAAGCATGTGAATAGAAGCATCAGAATAGGGGTTTTTTTGTTCTCAAATGCAAATGAAAAGAAGCAACGCTATTAGTAGCTGGCAGCCTCTCTGCATCTAGCTGATGCATGAGACGAGCATCCAGAGAGGGATGCTGGAGGCTGGATACCTGCTTGGCCCTGCTGCAGATTGCTCCACTGCAGCCTTTCCCTTCCACCACTGCTCCACAGCTGGCATCCAGAAATGGCCATAAAAATAGATAAAGATGTGTTGTTTCTGTGCCTGGGGCAAGAGCCAGGGCCATCTCCAGGGAGCACATGGTGCACAGTCTGTCACACTGCTGTCTCCTTGTGCTGTGCTAGCCATGTGTCAGCCTGGCTTCCCCCTGAATGACAGCAGAAATCCAGAGGAGCATTCCATGTGCTGGCAGGGGCTTTCCAGGGCTTTTTAGGTACAGTTTAAGGGCTGCTGCTGACTGGTCAGGGAGCCTGTTACACTCTGGAGATGTTGCTTGGGAGGTCCAGGCTAGATATTAGAAAGCATTTCCTTACTGAAAGGGAGGTCAGATACTGCAACAGTCTTCTTAATGAGGTGGTTGTTGCCCCATCTTTCTCAGTGTTGAAGAGGCCTGCTTGCTTGCTGGCCATCTCACATAGCGTCCACCCCTCTGTGGGACAATCCCTGAGCTGGACCTTGTGCAGAAGCAGAGCTGTGATGAGGTAAGTCATGTGTGTGATACTTTACTGTGTCCAGATGTTAGAGATTGTAGAGCTGCGGAGAGCGTGGGGCTTGCCTTGTCTGCCAAACCACAGCAGGGACCATCCTCCTGGGAAACAGAGCCAGATGGTGGGAAAGGGACATTTGCCAACGGGGCCTTACACCGTGGTAGAGCTAGAGCATGAAAAGTTTGAGAAAGGGGTGGATGAAGTTAAAAGACAGCAGGGCTGCTGGCAATGCTTTTGGCTTGCTGGTGCTGGAGCTCGTCCCCTCTCGGTTTCATTGATAGGCTCTGTGCTTGCCAAATGCTTGCTGTGGCTGCCTGGAAAGGTGTCTTGCCTACTCCAGCAGGTCTGGAGCGGGGAGAACAATGCTCTGGGGAGAGAAAGAAAGCTTTAGCAGGTGAAGTGAGTCTGCACTAAAAAAAGGTACAATTTGAATACTACACGACAAGTATCAACTCAGTGAGGGTGGGAAAGGAGTTTTCTTACATTTGTCACTCAGTATATAATAAATATTTCTCACTGCCTCTCTGCTTGAGCAAATCATGGGACGCTCTAAACAGGGAAGTCAGAATACAGGTGAATTCCCTCCTTGTGCTAGATGGGTTGTTTATTCAGCCGTTGCTACTTCTTCCCCACCTCTTTTCTTTTGGAGAAGGCCAGAATTAAGGGTTGGGCTTATCACAGCCTGCCTTTGGGAATGGTAGATTCGTAGGGAGAAGATTCTTTATGCTATACAAGGTCATCACATCTAACTAGCAAAATAAGAAGCTTTAGTTCTTCCCATCTCTTGCTAGGGTAAGGTCTAGGAGAGCTGACAGCTTGGAGTGAGAAAGGTGTGAAGAGGAAGAGATGGTTTCCAGAAGGAGGAGTGGCTTTGAGCTTGTTATTAAACCCTAACATACCCAGAATTTCACAAAATAAGAGGGTGTTCATGCTGTGTTGTCAGGGATGAGGTTTGGAGGATCTCGTCGTGCTACTCCCAGGGGAGGAAGGTCAAAGAGAAGGACAAAGAGAAGGTGCTTTCTTTGTCCTTGTCTTCTGCTGAGCCCCAGAAGTGAAGGAAGGCTTTCTTGCAACAATCCTTATCCATGGGGACCAGGATTAAGATATAATGCTCTGCAACTCACATACCACATTCCACCAAACAGCCTTTGGTTGGTAGTAATTTTCACTCACTGCAGTTTTGTGTTTGGAGAATTAATTGCTTTAATAAGGAGCTTAATTAGAAGTGCAAAATACAATAAACAGCAGAAATATTGGATAAGTACTGAAGACCATTACCATGAAGAGAATGTGCCCTGCTGGTAGGAAGGAGTATTAGGGCATTGCCATATCCTGCAGCCAGATTTCACACCTCACTGCTGCTTCTCCTAATGAAAGCCACCTGGCTGAGTGCAGGGGTGGGTATAGGGGGTCTGTGCCAGGTGGAGTTCTGGTGACATGCTCTGTTTGAAAACAATATGCTTTTGCATCCCCTGTGGCCAAACAGCATTGCTAGGGAGCTCTGGCTCCCAGAAGCTTTCCCGACAGTCCTCCATGTGCATTCCCAAATTCTGTAATCTCCTGGGATGTCAGGACACCAGAACAAAGCAGGGACTGCACCCCTCCCCATTCGAGACTGTGGTGGAAGGAGACGCATTGAGGTGATGCACTCTTGTCACCCCTCTCCTCCAGGCTGATTTTGCAGCCTGGTCATTCACGCAGTGAAGATGAACGTTTCTGACTCCAGCTGAGTTAAAGAGCTTCAAGAAGAACTCTAAGGCAAAAATAGGCTATTTTCCTTTCACCCCCGAAGCAGCTATCAGCAAGCAAAAACCTCCTCAATTTTCAAGGCAACTGAAGCCATTTGCAAATACATGTCAAGTTCAACAAATAGTTTGGGCTTAAATAATGGGCAAGGGTTGGCTTTTTTCAATCTAAAAGTTTTATTCCCACAGTTTCTAAACAAAACAATTCACTTTTTCATTTCAAAATAATGTTCTGTTGTGAAATATGATTAAAAAAAACCCCAGGCAAAACAAAGGCCCTGAAAATGAAGTAAATGGCACTGAATTTTTTTGTCAAAAGCCAGGATTAAGCCAACCCACGGTGTTTATTTTTTCTATGGTAGGTGTCAGCAAGCAAACTGGAAAATCTGCATTTCTGGACAACATGGTATTATGCTTTTTTTTCATCCCTAACAATGAGCTCAGGAATCCATTTTCACAGGTCCATTTTCTGAGCAATCTCGTCGTCGCTGCTGTCCAAATGATCTCTCTACTCTTATTTGTACCCAAACCGGACAGATAAAGAAGATTCCTGAAGCAGAGGTGCAATTTCTCTTCCTGTGTCAGCCAAGCTCTCTCATCTAAATAAAAGGGATCTTCTTCTACCCCTTCCCCCCTGTGCAGCTCACACTGAAGGTGGCGGTGGTCACAAGACTGGCATCATCACATTGCTCTCCCATAGCACCTGAACTTCGCAGGGCCCCTATTGATTAATTAAGCCTTGCAATGATGCCTTGAGTTACACATAGCATATACAGTGAGTGCTTTTCCTGCTGCCAAAATCCTCATCTGTCAATCTGCAGTCTTTTCTCTGTTCTTTTTTTCTCTCAGCCTTCCTCTGCACTCAGGCTTTTACAGCCATTGCTGCCTGGCTCCTGTCTGCCTCTGTGGGCAAATAGGCTGATGACTTATCTATCGCATGTAGTCAGACAATCCACACTGGTGCAAATTATTTAGTCCCTAAGCATCGCTTGATTCACTTGGTTGGCTGGTACCATGGGGTTGTCTCACCAGCAGGCGGCAGAGGGAGCTGATGATGCAAGTTGCTTTAGTTGTACCTCTTGCAAGCCCGGGGTAGCTCCTGCGGAAAAATCCCTGATGAAACCCAGCCACCAGAGACCTGATGCGCCGTGAGCTCTTTGATCCATTGGTTAACACGTCTCAGCCCAAGAAGTAGTAAGGCTTTGCTTGGACAGCCCGTGGGTTTAATTGTAGCACACAAGACTCTTCCAGAGGGACATCAGCCAGTACCACAATTCACTCGCTCAGCTTTACAGGGGAAGCAGCTATTGCAACCCTTCCCTGATTTCAGAACGAACAAAAGTCCTTCCCTTTTCTCAACATTTTCCTCGGAGGCTCCCTAGCCAGTTGCAAGGGTCTAATCCTTCACTGTCAAGCTCTTGCGCAGCTTCTCTGCCTGGTATTGGCGAGCGTCTAATGCCTTGTGTGCTGCACAAGTGCAAATGTCCTGTCCCACCCTCAGAGCAGGAGAAAATGTTCTTTTCTGTTACTTAAGCCAACTGCACTGTCAGAAGAGTCCCACGCATCCCCCATCCTCTGGCAGGCTGGTTCCCTGTTTGTTCATTTGTGGTCCTCACAGCTGTTCCCGGCAAGCATCCCTGCCCATCTCTTACGGTTAAGAGCCGGCGGTTTCTGCGGGCAGAGGAGCTGGAGCTGTGGACGTGCAAATGCAGCTGCCAAGAGAGGGCGTTGAGGCACTGTCAGCGGCGAAGCTGGCTGAGGGCCAGTCTGAGGGGCTCCATGCGCGGCCCTACGAGCAAAGGCGCCGCTGGCGGCCGTGCCCTCAGCTGTGCCAGCGCGTGTGGCTGCTGGGTTTGCCTGTGATTTCTGCTCTGTAGACATCACAGAAAGAGTCGGCGCTTTTGTGAAGGGATCAGCAGTGCTTTGCAGTGGAGATGACCACGCAGAGTGGTCTGCTGCAACATCCCGCAGGCTGGTGGTGGCAGAGCAGGAAGGGTGGTTATTCACCCATCTCCCTGCTCCCCACTGGCTTTCTAACCCTTGCAGGGGGAGTGCAGGAGCAGAGGCAGAAGATCCACTATGTAGATTGATGATGATAGGGCAGAGTTCTCCTTGCCCTTCTGTCCTCCAGCCTCAGAGACAGGGGATGTCCATGTCCTAATCTTCCCTCTGACCATGGGATTGAATGCCCAAAACCTGTAGAGGTGAGTTTCACATGAGCTCCAGCTGCACCTTCAAGGGCGAGGGCAGGGGCTGACACCAGCCAAAGCACCCATCCACCTCCTAGTTTGTGTCAGCCACTCTGATGTTGCTCCATAATAGTGCAAAACCAGCCAACTGCTCTTTCAGTGGCTATCTGCACCACTGAAATGAACAGCAACATTTACGGGACTGTATATATTTTTCAAGGTGAAGCTAGGATCAGTGCATACCTCGGAGGAGAATCTCAGCCAGAGCATGAAAAGCATTTTGTGTTGATTTCTGAAATCTTTAACTGTCTTGAGAGGTGCCGTGTTTGAAAGTGAACCTTCAAAAGTAGAAAGGGAGAAAATAAGGGCCAGGGTTTGCAACACCAACTCATTCTACATTCCCCAGAACACCCCTGACCTATGGGACTCTGTCAGTAGGCCACAATAGGCAGTCCTACGGCAGTATCATTTCAAATCCCAGAGTGAGGAGTTTGTGTTGGGAAAATTATTCTGAGCTCATTCTTTGGATACAAGAACTTACTGGCTTGTAAATGGGTTTTGACTTGTGGCATATATCCACAGTGGTGTGATGTCCCCTGCGTTGGAATGACAGCATCTGAACATACATTTGCCTAGTGAAAATCTACTGCTTTGATTTTTTTTGGCTTGGGCTTCACATTTTGGAGGCTATGGGTGCCTGTGGGACAGAGGGAGAGAAATGTAAGCTAGATCAATGAAATGGGGAGGTAGTCAAAAACCGAGGCAGCTGTATTTGTTGCAAGGAAAATGGATGGAGGCTGTGGAAAGTAATCACTGTTAGGAGCAGGAGAGTAATGGTGTACAATCAGGAGACAAGAAAAGAGTACATTCCAGAACAGTAACTGGTGTTAGCTTCCCGTTAACTATAATAATAACTATATCCTGGAGCGACTGCTGAGTTCATTTAGACCCTTACAATTATTGCATTGTGTGGAACAAGCACCCTCAATTTGCTGTGGGATATTGAGTTGGAGTCAGCTCCCTTACACGCTCTGGTTTTCAGAGGCTGAGTTGCTAACAAAGTGCCCATTGCTCACCACCCATTCTCACACATCTGTTTTCTCTGATAAAATCAGGGTCTTTGCAGCTAGATGCCAGGCAGTACTTCTTCAGAAAACTCTCTGTCTTCCTGGCAGCAGCTTGGGAGTCCCTCATTGTGGACTCGGAGTGCTCTATGCTTGGAAATAAAGCAGCCTGTTTTTCCAGTCCCTGGTTTGGGATTGGGCAGCTGGGCTCTGTTGGAGGTCCCAAAAGCATGATGCAGGGCACTCATCAGCCACTGGAAAGGCCCTTGTTAACCTCAGCAGCCTTGGCATTGCCTCAGCTAGGCACAACAGAAGTCCTAAGGAGTAATAAGGCTGACACACCCCAAGCTTAAATTTGGACAAGCTTTTAATACCCAGATGAAAAGATTACAGGAATGACCTATTTGTTTATATGTGGTGCATCTGCGAAGTGTGCAGAAGGCTTTGCTCATTAGGACAAGTCTACGGGGTGGAGTTGCCCCACCAGCACCAGAGCTGCGGTCAAATGTGCAGATTAGATGGAGCCTCTAAGGAGCTGGGCTCTTGCATGTGTTTGGAAATTCCCCATGCAGCCCCAAATTCTTAGACAAAATGCTTTGTGCTGTGAGGCAGAGGCAGCTCATCCCAGCCTTTAAAGCCACTAGAGGCATTTGCAAGCAGCTCAGACTCATCTGCAAAGCTGGTACTACCTTGCCGCGTGGGCCAGGGATGTACAGTCAGGGCAATGGCATGCTGTGCCCTACAGGCCACTCCACAAACCCAAATGAATTTCGTTAGTGGTGAGGTATGCCACAGTGTAATATGGGATCCACCACTCCTGTGTCCTGATCTTCCATATTGTCTTTAATTGAAAGTGGTCTGACACATGAAACATCCTCTTTTCTACTCTAATAATTTTTGTGCATTCTGACTCAAGGTGCTCGAGTTCCACATGATTAACTTTCTGCCCATCTCATGGCTCCTCGGGAGGTGGAAAAATGCAACCTAGTACAAAGGCAGCTTCTTTAAGAGAAGTGTTTGTTCCTTCCTCTGCTGGATGGAAGTACAAAGGCCTAGGGAGCATTGCTATTACCCAGGGACTTACTCTGATCTGGATTTTGAAGATTTCCTAAAATTAGATCCGATGAAGGAGCTGGAAGGTGTGCTATAACTTGATTAATATGGTAACTCAGGTTTTCTGTGTGGCGATCAGCCTCTCCCACAGCATGCCAGGCTGGAAGGTGTGGGAAAAGGGCATTTGTGGCTCAGGCAATGGAATAGGTTGCCCAGCTCATCCTCTGAGAGCCTCAAATACCCAGAATCCTTTAATGAGCACAATCAAAGGTGTAATTTCTCTCTGCATTCACCATTTGCTGGGGGAGTGTCCACAGTGTGCTGTGCATGGCTATTGCAGCAACTCTCAAACTTCTCATGGTCTTGTGACTTTAAGGAGGATGGAGACATGCAGCTGGGACATGTCTGTTCAGCTTGGTGAATCTCACAGAGGGAAAGGAAGGTCAGTGTGAACCCTTCATGCTATTAATCACCCAAAGCACACAACCAGCTGCACAACTATGTTGATTGACTTGGTCCTGATGTAACCCAAGATGTTACCCCTGTGTTGTCCCTAACTGGGGCAGCCTGAGCACAGATTCCTCTGTGTCCTGCCAGGGACAGACCCCAGGCTGTCCCGTTGCTCTGATACTTCTGTGGCTGGAGATGGGACAATCCTGATGGGGCATATGTGGCACATACCAGTGTTCCTCTGCTCTCACTGTTCCTCCTGTATCCCAGTCAGAGCTCAGCAGGCAGATGGTGCATGCAACTGGCAACCGGGGTCCCAGAGGTCACAGCAGAGCAGGTGAACTGCCAAGTCCTTAGGCCACTGACAAGGAGAAAAAGCGTGCTGTTGTAAATCTATAGCTTGGTCTTAGTAGTTTTGGGCTACAGGCATGTAGATTGAATTTCAGCCCTATATTTCACAGAAGTCATGCAGTGGCATGTCAAGGAGCTATAACTGAACAGCCCTCTGGTGTGTTGGCAGGTGGACTAACTACAGCAATGAAATAAAGCATAACAACATGTAAGACTGAAGAACAGGAGAATTTCCTAGTGCTGAGATCAGGGCTGTAAAACAGCATCTTGGGGAACTGACGGAATCTTCTCTATGATTGGGTTATTTAAAAAAAAAATAGGACAAGTACTTGATGGTGTATATTAGCCTTGTGCTGTGAAAATCGTGGCCACTCTTTCAGAAAAAGGATGACAGAGGATATGCTGTTCCATTTTCAGCAAGTTCGAGTGCTGTTTACTTTGCTATACGGAGTTAGGAGGAAGGTCTGTTCACTATTTTTTTTGTTTGAACGGGGGGTTCTTTGGTTGTTAATCCTACAGAAAAAGAGATATTTTCATTCTGAAGTTTTAGCTTGTGCACTTTACTGTGAACACAAGAGGGACTGGAGGAAGGTCACTTAGATAGCTTCCCATAACATAGGTTTAGGCACGTTCTGTGCTAGCTGTACAAAAGGACGTCTCTGCAGGGGTCAGATGCAGGGAAGGGGCATGGGAGAAGGGCACAGATCAGGTACTCATCAGCTGGTGCATGGCACAAGATCGGGTACCTCTTTGCTGGGCACTGCCCTGCAGCAGCTTTCTTTTGGGCTGCCCAGTTTCCTCCATGCATGGCCTTACTGGAAAGCAACAGCAAAGCAGCAGGGCTGATTTCTGCAGCTGTGCACAGTGGACAAGGGAAGAAAAGCCCAGTGTTTAGGATTTCCCAGCCTTGTTTCCCTGTAAAGCTGTCCCTCATCACAACAGCCTTATTCTTCCTACCTGTCCCAGTTTCTCAGATAGTCCCAGCATGGCTTTTCCCAGCCTCTGCACAGTGCTGCCAGCTGGTATCAGCTCAGCCAGGAGAGTCCAGCAGCAAGCATGTGGCCAGCAAGTAAAGGCAGCCCATACCATAGCAGTGGAAATGAAGGGGCTTTCCCTCCAGCAATAGCTTCTTTCAGTCCCCAGCCAGTTCCCGCCTCTCCTCCCCTATGTGATAGCAGCAAGCCCCTTCATTTTTGAACACTGCCGCAGCAGCCAGCTCTACCAAGCCCAGCAGCGATGCTGTGCCCCCTGCGGGCTGCAGGGAGCAGCCTCTGGTCCTACACACCTTATGCTGGGGTGGTGTGTGAGACCTCTGGGGTGGCGGCTAGTCAAAGCCAGGCGGGATGGAGCCAGCCTTGCAGAGGCTGCAGAGGCATGCCTCCCTGTGAACCCAGAGGTACCATCCCTGGCCTTCGTGGTCCCTGAGGACTTCCTCTGGGCCACAGCAGAATGGAGGAAGGCACCCATCACTCCAAGAAGCCTATCTGGGTGTGCATCTTGTGAGGAGCTCAGTCATCGGTATGAAACAACAAGCTGATAATAAATATTGAACTTACTTAGAATTGCAGATGCCAGGAGAAGGAAATCAGTAAACAAAAGAGGCCGCAATCAGCATTCTGGCTAAAAATCAGGAATGCCGAACTGAAGGGATGGATACAGAAGGAACAGAAGGCGGTGAGTGGCCAGTCAGGCCTTTGAGCTAGCAATTAAATCAAATTCAAGTCTGAGAAAGCAAGAACTCAAAAGGAAGCTGCTTAAGTTAGGCTCTTCTTAATGAGAGACAAATACTCTGGAAAATATTGCCTGCTAACAGTATTCATAAGCTGCTCCCAAGATGTTTTGATTAAACTACTGTTGTCTTTCTAGTGTACTAATGGTTTTTAATCTCTCTTGATGCCTTGGGGCAGAGGGGTCTACTGATTCACAGCAGCTTGGTGAGCTGAAACTTGTCCCTGGTGAATGTGTCTCTCATGCCAGAATCACAGCTTTTAATTTTTAAAAATGTGAGTTTTCAGCAGAGAGAGAATCCTTAGTGTGTGAGCAGGGCAGAGCTGCTGTGATGCCACGTGCCTGAACAGGAAGGAAGCTCCTCTGGGAGAGACACGTACTTCTTCCTCTTCTCCTTAGGTGTCCTGGGTTCAGCAGTAGCTGGTGCAGTGCTGTGTTTTTGACTCTCAGCCTGGGAACAGTGCTGATAACACCGATGTTTTCAGTTGCTGCTCAGTAATGTTTACTCTGACCAAGGACTTTC